>NW_026470095.1:0-11016 GCF_026875155.1 Cherax quadricarinatus | reverse complement strand
GGGAAAACCCGTACATTATCCAGCTGAAAGGGTCCAATACACGGTACAGTTAACCAGTTCGAAGACTTCAATACAAGGTGCACTTAACCAGCTCGAAGACTTCAAGACATAGTACACTTAACCAACCCAAGACTGCAAAACACGGTACACTTAACAGCTCCAAGTCTTCAAGACGCGGTACACTTAATCTGCTCCAAGACTTCAAGACACGGTACACTTAACCAGTTCCAAGACTTCAAGACACAGAAACAAGGTACACTTAACCAGCTCAAAGGCTTCAAGACACGGTACACTTAAAAAGCTCGAAGACTTCAAGACTGCAAGACACGGTAGACTTAACCAAGTCCAAGACTTCAAGACACGGCACACTTAACCTGTTCCAAGACTTCAAGACACTGTACTCTTAACCAGCTCGAAGACTTCAAGACATGGTACACTTAACCAACTCCAAGACTGCAAGACATGGTACACTTAACCAGCTCCAAGACTTCAAGACAGGGAACACTTATCCAGCTCAAAGACTTACAGACACTGCACACTTAACCAGCTCAAAGGCTTCAAGACACGGTACACTTAAGCAGTTCAACGGAATCATGACACGGTACGCATAACCAGCTCCAAGAGTTCAAGACACCGTACCCTTCACGAGGACCACGACCTGGAAACACGGTACACTTATCCAGCTGCAAGGGTCCAAGACACGGTACACTTAACCAGTTTCAAGACACGGTACACTTCACCAGCTCAACAGCCTCAAGACACAGTACACTTAACCAGCTCCAAGACTTCAAGAGAAGCTACACTTAACAGCAACAAGACTTCAAGACAAGGAACACTTAACCAGCTCCAAGACTTCAAGACAAGGTACACTTAACAAACAACAAGACATCAAGACACGGTGCACTTAACCAGCTCCAAGACTTCAAGACAAGGTTACACTTAACCAGCAATACGACATCAAGACAAGGTACACTTAACCAGCAACAAGACTTCAAGACACGGTACACTTAACCAGCTCCAAGACTTCAAGAAAAGGTACACTTAACCAGCTCAAAGGGTTCAAAACACGGTACACTTATCCAGCTCCAAGACTACAAGACACGGTACACTTAACCAGCTCGAAGACTTCAAGACATGGTACACTTAACCAACTCCAAGACTGCAAGACACGGTACACTTAACCAGCTCCAAGACTTCAAGACACAGAAACACGGTACACTTAACCAGCTCAAAGGGTTCAGACACGCTGCACTTATCCAGATCGAAGGCTTACAGACACTGCACACTTAACCAGCTCAAAGGCTTCAAGACACGGTACACTTAAGCAGTTCAACGGAATCAAGACACGGTACACATAACCAGCTCCAAGAGTTCAAGACACCGTACCCTTCACGAGGACCACGACCTGGAAACACAGTACACTTATCCAGCTCCAAGGATCCAAGACACTGTACACTTACAAGCTCAAAGGCTTCAAAAAAGGTACACTTAAGAAGCTCCAGAACTTCAAAACATGGTACACTTCACCAGGACAAGGACCTGGAAACTCGGTACACTAATCCATTTGAAAGGGTCCAAAACACGGTACATTTAAACCCAGTTTCAAGCACTGTACCTTAAAACAGCTCAAAGGCCTCAAAACACATTAAAAACTAACCAGCCCCAAAGCCTTCAAGACAAGGAAAAATTTTAACCCAGAAACAAGATTTCCCAAGACAAGGTTCATTAAAAAAGCTCCAAGACTTCAAGACAAGGTCCCTTTTAAAACCCAACAAAAAGATTTTCAAGAAAGGGTACATTTTACCCATTCCCCAATACTACGCCCAAGGTACACTTAACCACAACACGACTTCAAAAAAAAAGTACATTTTACAAGAAAACAAGACTTCAAGACAGGGTTTCATTTAACCAGCCCCAAAGACTTCAAGACAAGGTACTTTTAAACCCACAAAAAAGACTTCAAGCCCAAGGTACACTTAACCAACTGCAAGACACGGTACACTTAACCAGCTAAAAGACTTCAAGAAAGGTTAATTAAAAAAGCTGCAAGATTTCAAGACTGGGTTACATTTAACCCAAACCCAAAAAGGGACTTAAAAGGACACGGTACATTTTTCCCAGCCCCCAAGACTACAAAAAAGGTACATTTTAACCAGCAACACGACTTAAAGAAAAGGTTACACTTAAAAAGGGAAACCCAAGACTTCAAGCCCACGGTACATTTAAAACCAGCCCCAAGGGAACTTCAAGCCCAAGGTAAAATTTCCCAGCAACAAGATTTTCAAGCCCAAGGTACCCCCTTAAAACCAGCTCGAAGATTTAATACAAGGTACACTTAAACCCACTGAAGATTTCAAGACAAGGCCCCACTAAACCAACCCCCAAAGACTGCAAGACACGGTACATTTAAAACCAAATTTAAAAAATTTCAAGACAAGGTACATTTAACCAGCAAAAAGACTTCAAGAAAAGGTACACTTAACCAGGCCCCCCCCAACCCCCCCCCCCCCTTCCCCGGCAAAGGTACATTTAAACCCAAACAACAAACTTCAAGCACGGCCCTTTAAACCCAAGTTTCCAATATTTTCAAGACAAGGAACGGGTTAACCAGAAACACGCCCTTCAAGAAAAGGGTACACTTAACCAGCAACAAAAATTAAGACCGGTCCCTTTAAAACCAGCCCCCAAAGGGACTTGAAGACATGGTACATTTAAATTTAAAGAAAAAAAATTTTAAAGACAAGGTACATTTAAACCCGGGTTCCAAGATTTTCCAAGAAAAGGTACACTTAAAAAGCTCGGGGAAATTTCAAGACCGGTACATTTAAACCAGGTCCAAGACTTAAAGACACAGAAACACTTTACATTTAAAACCAGCTCAAAGGTTTTAAAGAAAAGGAAAATTTAAATCCAGCTCCAAGATTTAAAAGACACGATAAAACTTAACCAGCTCGAAGACGTCAAGACGGGGGTAAACTTAACCCCCCTAAAAGTTTTCAAGCACGGTACCCCTTAACCAGCTCAAATTTACTTAAAAGAAAAGGTACACAAAACCATCCCCAAAGACTGAAAGACAGGTACACTTAACCAGCCCCAAGTCTTAAAGACACGGTACATTTAAAACCGGTTCAAGGCTTCAACCACGGTACATTTAAAACCAGCCCCCAAGGGCATCAACAAAACGGTAAAATTTCAAAAGAACCAGGCCTGGAAACACAGTACATTTTTTCCAGCTCCAGTGTTTTAAAGCACCGTCCCCTTAACCTGCCCCCAAAGACTTCAAGACATGGTCATTTAAAACCTTTCCCCCAAGACTTAAAGACACAAAGGGCATGGTACATTTAACCCCCCTTTAAAAAGACTTCAAGTAGGGAACACAAATTTCCAGCCCCAAAAGCTTCAAGAATTAAACCCTTTTAAAAAGGTTTAAAGGGCCCGGGTAAATTAAAGCAGTTTCAACGGAATAAAGGGAAACGGCACATTTAAACCAGCCCAAGTTTTTCAAGACACCGTAAAATTTCAGGGGGACCACGACCGGGAAAAAACACAGCCATTAATCCGCTCCAAGGATCCAAGACCGGTACACTTTACGAGCTAAAAGGGTTTCAAGACAAGGGTTTAAAACTTAAAAGCCCCCGAACTTCAAAACATGGTACACTAATTTGGGGACTTTCGACCTGGAAAACACGGTACACTTATTCAGCGCAAGGGTCCAAGACAGGGTTTAACATTTTTAACCATTTTCAAGAAAACCGGTACTTTCACCAGCACAAGGGTTTTTTCAAGAAAACGGTACATTTAAAATCCAGAAAACTCCAATTAAGTTCAAGAAAAAGGGTAAACTTAACCCAGTTTGGGAAAAAAAAAAGACTTCAAAAACAAGGTAAACCCAACCCAGAAAACCAAGGCCCTTCAAACAAGGAACCCCTTAAAAAACCCCAACCCCAAAAGACTTCAAAACAAAAAGGTTAACCGTTTTTTTTCCCCCCTTAAACCAAACCAAGACACGGTACACAAAAGCAGCCCAAGACTTCAAGAAAAAGGAAAACATTTAACTAGCAACAATACTTCAAGACAAGGTACACTTTTTCAGCTAAAACACTTCAAGAAAAATGTACACTTAACCAGAAACAAGACTTCAAGTCACGGTACACCAAAACCAGCCCCAAGATTTCGAGAAAAGGGTACACTTAACAAGCAACAAGATTCAAGACAAGATTAAACCAAAAACCCAGCAACAAAATTTTCAAGACAAGGTACACTTAACCACCCCAAAGACTTCAAGCCCAAGGTACAAAAAACCCCAGCAACAAATTTCAATTTCACGGTACACCAAACCCAGCCCCCAAAGATTTGGGAGACAAGTTACATTTAAACAAGAAACCGATTCAAGACAAGATTCATTTAAACCCCACAAAAAATTTTCAAAACACGGTAAAATTTAAAACCAGTTTCCAAGGCTTAAAGGCCCGGGTACACTTAACAAGCAACAAGACATAAAGACAAATTCATTTAAAAACCGGGAAAAACAAACTTCCAGAACGGTACACTTCCCCAGCTCGGAAGACTACATTAAAAGGTACATTTAAACCCCATTTCGAAGACTTAAGACAGGGTGCACTTAACCAACCCCCAAGATTTCCCAAGGACAGGGTTTAAAACCTTAAAAAACCATTTCCCAAAGAATTCAAGACCGGGAAAACCACGGAAACCCCTTTAACCGCCAAAGGTTTAAAGACTCGGTACACTTATCCGCCCCAAAAAACACAAGACACGGTACCCCCTTAACCTGCTCGAAGTTTAAGACTTGGTCCCTTAAACCCAAACTCCAAGGCCGAAAGAAAGGGTAAAATTTTAACCAGCCCCAAAGGGACTTAAAGACAACAGAAAAACTTTTACCCCTTAACCACCCTCAAAGGGGCTTCAAGAAAAGGTTACACTTACCCCAGCCCCAAATACTTCAAACACTGCCCCCTTATCCAGCTCAAAGGTTTCAAGATAGGGTTTACACTTTTCCAGCTCCAAGGGGTTCAAGACACCTTTCCCTTCACGAGGACTAGGACCGGGAAAAAACAGTACATTTCCCCCAGCTCCAAGGATCCAAACCTGTACACTTACAAGCTCAAAGGCCCCCCAAGAAAAGGGCATATTTTAAAAATTTTCCAGAATTTTCAAAAAATGGTACACTTCACCACAAACAACGTTTTTTTAAAACCCGGGTTACACAAATTCCCAGCTGCAAGGGTCCAAGTTCAGGGAAACCCAGTTAACCATTTTTTCAAGACACCCTACCCCTTTCCCCACTCAACGGCCCAAGACACAGTACATTTAAACCCAGCTCCATGACTTAAAGCCCAACGGTACATTTAACCAGAAAACCGACTTCAAGACAAGGTCATTTAAAACCACAACAAGATTCAAGCCCAGGGTACATTTAAACCCACCCCAAGACTTAAAGACAAGGTACACAAACCCCGCAACAATACTTAAAGAAAAGGAAAAATTTAAACCCGCAAAAAGGGACTTCAATAAAAGGTAAAATTAAACCAACCCAACAAATTTCCCAAGACACAAAAACACTTAACCAGCTCGTTAAACCCCAATTAAAAGGGGTTTACCCTTAACCAGCTCGAAGACTTAAAAGACATTTTTTCATTTTAACCCAACCCCCAAACTGCAAGACCCCTTACACTTAACCAGCCCCAAGATTTCCCAATACCGGTACCATAACCCTCCAAGACTTAAAGACACAAAAAACAGGGTTTACATTTAAACCAGCTCAAAGACTTAAAGAAATAGAACACTTATCCAGCTCCCAAGATACAAGACACGGTACACTTAACCAGCTCGAAACTTCAAGACTTGGTACATTTTAACGAACCCCCAAAGCCCTGCAAGACAGGGAAAAACCCTTAACCAACTCCAAGATTTCAACCCAGGGTTTTACACTTAACCTGCTCCAAGATTTCAAGACACTTTTAACTTACCACTCGAAGACTTCAAACATGGTACCCCTTAACCAGCTCCAGCTTTCAAGACAGGGGGTACATTTTAACCGGCTTCAAAGGATTCACACCCCGGTACATTTAAACCTTCTGAAGGTTTTCAAAAAACCGGTACACTTGAAAAGCCCCAAAATTTTCAACAAACGGTACTTTTAAAACCAGCCCACGGCCTGGAAAAAAACGGTTTACACTTTTCCAGCCCAAGGTTTTAAGAAAAGGGTAAAACCTTACCCGGGTTTCGAAAAATTCAAGACATGGAACATTAAACCTTCTCCAAGACTTAAAGGGCCCTCGATACCGGTACCCCTTAACCACCCAAAAAGGGCTTCAAAAAGGGTTTACATTAATCCAGCCCCAAGGGGATTTCAAGCAGGGCACCTTAACAAGTTAAAAAGGTTTTAAAGGCAGGGTTTCCCTTAAGCAGTAAAGGAAAAATAAAAGACCCCGGCACACTTAACCAGCCCCAAAGTTTTTAAGGGACCCCCGTACATTTCACGAGGACCACGCCCTGGAAAACACAGCACCCCTTTTTCCACTCCAAGGACCCAAAGGGACACGGTAACCCCTTACAAGCCAAAGGCTTAAAGCCCAAGGAACATTTAAAAAAGCTCCAGAACTTAAAAACACGGTACACTTCACCTGGAAAACGCCCGGAAACACGGTACATTTACCCAAACTGCAAAGGGTTCCAAAACACGGTAAAATTTAACCATTTTCCCAAGGGCCGGAAACCTTCCCCAGCTCCAAGATTTTCAAGAAAAGATACACAAAATTCAGCAACAAGATTTTCAAGCCCGGGTTCATTTAACCATTTCCCAAGATTTTTCAAGAGAAAAAAACCGGGTTTACCTTAACCAGCTAAAAAGGCTTCAAGACAGGGAACACTTACCCAGTTTCCAAGACTACAAGACACGGTAAAACAAAACCCAGTTGAAAACTTAAATGATATGGTACATTTAAACCCCGCTAAAAGACTACAAGACAGGGTACACTTAACCAGCTCCAAACTTCAAGACAGGGTACACTTAAGCGCTAAAAGGCTAAAAACAAAAGACACCTAATCAGTTTAAAAGGGCTTCAACCCACGGAAACATTTCACCAGCCCCACGGCCGGGAAACAGGGTTTAACCTTTCCCCAGCCCGGGTTTTAAGACACGCAAAAACTTAACCGGGCCCCAAAAATTTTCAAGACAGGAACACTTAACCTTTCCCCCAAGCCCTTCAAGACTCAGAAACGGGGGAAAAACTTAGCCAACTAAAATTTTTTTAAAAAGACATTTTACCTTTTTTCAGCTCCAAAACTCCAAGATAGGGTACACTTAAAAAAGCCCAAAACCCATCAAGACACGAAACACGGTACACTTAACCAGTTTCAAAGGCTTCAAGACACGGTACACTAAACCCCAGGTCCAAACTTAAAGAAAACTTTTAACCCCCCCCCCTTAAAACAAGAAACAAGACTTAAAAAAACAGGGAACATTAACCAGCCCAAGATTTCCCAAGACAAGGTACATTTAAAACCAGCAACACGACTTCAAAAAAAGGTATACTTCCCCCCAAAAGCAACAAATTTTCCAAAACAGGGGGTACACTTAACCAGCTCCAAGACTTCAAGACAAGGTACACTTAACCAGCAACACGACTTCAAGACAAGGTATACTTAACCAGCAACAAGACTTCAAAACAAGGTACACTTAACCAGCAACAAGACTTCAAAACACGGTACACTTAACCAGCAACAAGACTTCTAGACACGAAACACATAACCAGCTCGAAAACTTCAATACAAGGTACACTTAACCAACTCGAAGACTTCAAGACATGGTACACTTAACCAACTCCAAGACTGCAAGACACGGTACACTTAACCAGCTCCAAGACTTCAATACACGGTACACTTAACCAGCTCGAAGACTCCAAGACATGGTACACTTAACCAGCTCCAAGACTCCAAGACACAGTACACTTAACCAACTCCAAGACTTCAAGCCACGGTACACTTAACCTGCTCCAAGACTCCAAGACACGGTATACTTAACCAGTTCAAAGGCTTCAAGGCACGGTACACTTAAGCAGTTCAACGGAATCAAGACACGGCACACTTAAACGGCTCCAAGATTTCAAGACACCGTACACTTCACGAGGACCACGACCTGGAAACACAGCACACTTATCCAGCTCTAAGGATCCAAGACACGGTACACTTACAAGTTCAAAGGCTTCAAGACAAGGTACACTTAAAAAGCTCCAGAACTTCAAAACATGGTACACTTCACCAGGACAACGACCTGGAAACACGGTACACTTATCCAGCTGCAAGGGTCCAAAACACGGCACAGTTAACCAGTTTCAAGACACGGTACACTTCACCAGCTCAGTGGCTTCAAGACACGGTACACTTAACCAGCTCCAAGAGTTCAAGACAAGATACACTAAATCAGCAGCAAGACTTCAAGACACGATACACTTAACCAGCTACAATACTTTAAGACCAGGAACACTTAGCCAACTCGAAGACTTCAAGACAAGGTACACTTAACCAGCTCAAAGACTTCAAGACAAGGTACACTTAACAAGCAACAAGACTTCAAGACAAGATACACTTAATCAGCAACAAGACTTCAAGACACGGTACACTTAACCAGCTCCAAGACTTCAAAACAAGGTTCACTTAACAAGCAACAAGACTTCAAGACAAGGTACACTTAACTAGCTCCAAGACTTCAAGTCAAGGTACACTTAACGAGCTCCAAGACTTCAAGAAGCGGTACACTCAACCAGCTCCAAGACTTCAAGACACGGGACACTTAACCAGCTCCAAGACTTCAAGACACGGTACACTTAACCTGCTCCAAGACTTCAAGACATGGTACACTTAACCAGCTCGAAGACTTCAGGACAGGGTACACTTAAGCGGCTCCAAGACTTCAAGACACGGTACACTTAATCAGCTACAAGACTTCAAGACACACTACACTTAACCAACTCCAAGACTTCAAGACACGGTACACTTAACCTGCTCCAAGACTTCAAGACACGGTACACTTAACCAGCTCGAAGACTTCAAGACATGGTACACTTAACCAGCTCAAAGACTGCAAGACACGGTACACTTAACCAGCTCCAAGACTTCAAGACACGGTACATTTCACCAGCACCACGGCCTGGAAACACGGTACACTTTGCCAGCTCCAAGGCTTTAAGACACGCTACACTTAACCTGCTCCAAGACTTCAAGACATGGTACACTTAACCATCTCCAAGACTTCAAGACTCAGAAACACGGGAAACTTAGCCAGCTCAAAGGTTTCAAGACACTGTACACTTATTCAGCTCCAAAACTCCAAGATACTGTACACTTTACAAGCTCCAAGACATCAAGACACAGAAACACGGTACACTTAACCAGCTCAAAGGCTTCAAGACACGGTACACTAATCCAGGTCCAAGACTTCAAGACACGGTACACTTAACCAGCTCAAACGCTTCAAGGCACGGTACACTTAAGAAGTTCAAAGGAATCAAGACACGGCACACTTAACAAGCTCCCAGAGTTCAAGACACCGTACCCTTCACGAGGACCACGATCTGGAAACACAGCACACTTATCTAGCTCCAAGGATCCAAGACACGGTACACTTACAAGCTCAAAGGCTTCAAGACAAGGTACATTTAACATGCTCCAGAACTTCAAAACATTTTACACTTCACCAGAACATCGACCTGGAAACACGGTACACTTATCCACCTGCAAGGGTTCAAGACACGGTTCAGTTAACCAGTTTCAAGACACCGTACACTTCACCAGCTCAATGGCTTCAAGACACGGCACACTTAGCCAGCTCCAAGACTTCAAGACAAGGTAAACTTATCCAGCAACAAGACTTCAAGACAAGGTACACTTAACCAGCAACACGACTTCAAGACAATGTACACTTAACCAGCAACAAGACTTCTAGACACAAAACACTTAACCAGCTCGAAGACTTCAAGACATGGTACACTTAACCAACTCCAAGACTGCAAGACACGGTACACTTAACCAGCAACACGACTTCAAGACAAGGTACACTTAACCAGCAACAAGACTTCTAGACACAAAACACTTAACCAGCTCGAAGACTTCAAGACATGGTACACTTAACCAACTCCAAGACTGCAAGACACGGTACACTTAACCAGCTCCAAGACTTCAATACACGGTATACTTAACCAGCTCGAAGACTTCAAGACATGGTACACTTAACCAGCTCCAAGACTGCAAGACACGGTACACTTAACCAACTCCAAGACTTCAAGCCACGGTACACTTAACCTGCTCAAAGGCTTCAAGACACGGTACACTTAAGCAGTTCAACGGAATCAAGACACGGTACACATAACCAGCTCCAAGAGTTCAAGACACCGTACCCTTCACGAGGACTACTACCTGGAAACAGAGTACACTTACCCAGCTCCAAGGATGCAAGAAACTGTACACTTACAAGCTCAAAGGCTACAAGACAAGGTATACTTAAGGAGCTCCAGAACTTCAAAACATGGTACACTTCACCAGGACAACGACCTGGAAACACGGTACACTTATCCAGCTGCAAGGGTCCAAGACACGGTACAGTTAACCAGTTTCAAGACACGGTACACATCACCAGCTCAACGGCCTAAAGATACAGTACACTTAACCAGCTCCATGACTTCAAGACAAGGTACACTTAACCAACAACAAGACTTCAAGACAAGGTACTCTTAACCAGCAACAAGACTTCAAGACAAGGTACACTTTACCATCTCCAAGACTTCAAGAGAAGGTACACTTAACCAGCAACACGACTTGAAGACACGGTACACTTAACCAACTCCAAGACTTCAAGACACGGTACACTTAACCTGCTGCAAGACTTCAAGACATGGTACACTTAACCAGCTCGAAGACTTCAAGACATGGTACACTTAACCAGCTCCAAGACTGCAAGACACGGTACACTTAAACCAGCTTCAAGACTTCAAGACACGG
>NW_026470094.1:0-11301 GCF_026875155.1 Cherax quadricarinatus | reverse complement strand
CTAATCATTATGTTTTGCATGATATAGGGCCTCCCCCATAGTAAGGACATGAAATTAAGAATGCAGGAAAATTTTCTTTTTTCCCCCAACCAACATTTTCTGATGGGGCTTATGTGTTTCGGGGGAATTTGTTTAAGGTTCACTTCCGTCGCAACTTGAAAACTAAGCATTTGCGACGGAAGTGATGTAGAACATCAATCAATTGAGATCTGTTATTGAAATGATAAAGACTTAAAGACAGGGCAAAGTGCTTTTTATTATTATTATTATTATTATAATCAAGGGGGAAGCGCTAAACCCGGAGGATAATACAGCGCCTGGGGGGGGGGATGTGGAAGGCATTCAGGCTTAATTCGGGGAACTGGAGCACAGATCCAATTCCCTAAATCAAGAGCCCCTCACCAACATCAAGGAACCTTCCTTGAGGGGCAAAGTGCTTTTAAAACCTACAAACGGAAGTCAGTTTGCGTTTTTAGGTTTTTCTTTATAGTATTTTTGCCAAAAATGCGTCTTTACTGGTCCATTTATTTATTTATTTATTTATTTATTTATTTATTTATTTAAAAATTTGAGCACACATACAGAGGTACAACAAATACAGGTAAGAGCAGTATGCCAAGCCACTTATACTATGCATAGCATTACGGGCTGGCTTAAAATTAACTTAAGATTAACTAAGCAATGATGAAATCAGTGATAAAACATTAATGTAAACAGGTTACTATAAAGCACAAGTGAGTATTACAAAGACAGGTCATATGGTTGTATGCATTGTTGTACATTCAGTAGAATGGAGTATTCTGTTAGGTAGTGTATTTAAAAAATAATAAAGTTAGATTGGGTTTTAGGTTTAACATTTATGTGATATAATTGTGAGAAACATTTAAGATATACAATTTATAAGGTTCAGTTATTCAGTATTTATTTGGTTTTGGGTGAGTAAGTGATCTTTGAGAAGAGACTTGATTTATAAACAGGTAGTGTTTCTTTTATATTTACAGGTAATGAATTCCAGATTTTAGGGCCTTTTATGTGCATTGAGTTTTTACATAGTGTGAGATGGACACGAGGAACATCAAAGAGTGATCTGTGCCTTGTGTTATGGTCATGTGTTCTGTTGAGGTTGGCAAGGAGATGTTTGAGGGGAGGGTTAATATCAGAGTTAAGTGTTCTATGTATGTAATAGGTGCAGTAGTAAGTATGGATGTTTTTGTATGGTGAGGAGGTTTAGTGTATTGAATATTGGTGGAGTGTGCTGCCTATAGTGAGAATTTGTTATCATTCTAACTGCAGCCTTTTGTTGGGTAATTAGTGGTCTGAGATGGTTACTTGTTGAGCCCCATGCACAAATTCCATAGGTGAGATAGGGGTAAATAAGAGAGTGATATAGGGCCAGGAGGGCTGACTGTGGAGCATAGTACCGTATCTTCGATAGTATGCCTACAGTCTTGGAAATTTTCTTAGAAATTTGTTGTATATGTGTATGAAATTTGAGTCTATTATCAAGGTGGATTCCTAAGAATTTTCCCTCTGTTAGCTTTGTGATAGGTGATCCGTTTATCATTATGTTAAGAGGGACATCTGTAGCTCTGTTACCAAACTGAATGAAGTAGGTTTTGTCAATGTTTAGTGTAAGCTTGTTAGTTCTCATCCAGGTAGATATTTTCTGTAATTCGGTATTTACAGTACTGGCTAGCGTGACTGGGCTCGGGTGGGAGAAGACGTATGTAGTGTCATCTGCAAATAGTGTGGGTTTGAGTAATTGCGAAGCATTTGGTAGGTCATTTATGTATAGGAGAAAGAGAAGAGGGCCAAGGACACTTCCCTGTGGGACACCAACTGTAATTGGTTGTGCAGAGGAGTTTGCCCCATTTGCATACACATATTGGCTTCTGTTGCTGAGGTATGACTTGAGGTAGTTGAGGGAGTGCCCTCTTATACCATAGTGTGACAATTTTACGTGGAGCAAGTCATGGTCAACTGTATCAAAAGCTTTACGTAAGTCAATGAAGATCCCCAGTGGGACTTCTTTTTTCTCTATTGCAGTGTATATATGTTCTAGCATGTGTATAATAGCATCATTAGTATTTTTATTAGGCCTGAATCCAAATTGGCGGGGGTTGAGTATGTTTTGGGAGAAAAGGTGGGAGTAGTTTCGTTTTGAATTAATTTTTCGAAGATTTTGGAGGGGTGTAATTGGATATTGGCCTTGTTATTCAACTCGTTTGGTCTCCCCCTTTTTGTGGTTTGGGGTGACCCTTCTTTTTTGGTACTGTGGGGAAGGGGGGAGGATTCAATGGATTTTTTTAAAGAGTGTTGCAATGAATTTGAAGCACTTTGACATTTTTTGTATATAAAGGGTGGTAAGGTTTTTAAATCTCCTCCTTTTTTTTTTAGTGGTTGATAATAAGGGTCTTTTTGGGGGTTAGTCGGAGCTGGAAACAGTGTGTTCGGGTATTGGGGGTGAGGTGTCATTTGGGTGGGGTTCCGAGTTTGGGGTTTTTATTGGAAAGGTTTTGACCTAATGGAGAAGAAATCATGAGTCGTTTGCTGTTTTTTGGTGGGTTTTGGGTTCACTGATTTTGCAAATTTTTTATTTCGTTTTTCGTGATTTTTTTTTTTCCCTAGAATTTCTGAAGGGTTTTCCCAGGTCTTTTTTATATCACCTGTAATTTGGGAAAATCTGTTCCAAAATAAAATTTTTTTTGCCCTTCTTATCAGGGGGTTAGGATTGACGAGTAACGTTTTGTTTGGTCTTGGTTTGGCCCCCATTCTGTACTTTTTTCAATTGGTGTTTTGATTTAGGATTTGAGAATGCTGGGTTTACCGGGGGACTGTTCAGTCTCTTGTTCATCTGTTTAGTTTTTTTTTAGGGCAGTGCTTTTAAGAGGTAGGGGTCTTTTTTAGAAAATTATTAATAATTCGTCAATATCTGTTTGATTTCTAGCTCGTGTGCCAGTCTTTTTGCTATGCTGTTGTGAAGTTTAATGGCTGCCTCATTGGGGAAGTCTGAAGGTGACTTAGTGTGTCTTGGGGTAATTTACAAGAGTTTTTTATGAAAAAGTGGGTGGGGTCTGTGGTATTTCTGTAATTATGCCTGATTTTAAAGGGGATATGGTGTTGGCCCCAGATGTGGTAAGTGGGGAAAACACTAGTCTCTGTAACTCTTGTGGGTTTTTTGTTACTGTTGGTAGCAACATACAGTTACTCTTTGGTTTTTTGAATTCGAAACGTGTGGGTCCTGGTTTGCAGGGATTTATTTGAAGTCACCGAGAGTAGTAAGTGTCTTTGTTATGCGGCATCAGTTATCTATTTCCCGGGTTTTGACTAAATTGGCAAAATTTTTTGATGTGAACTCTGTAGATGTTATCAAGTGGGGTTTTTGTAGGTATTTGGATTTGAATTTGGCTTTAATATTCCCATGTTCACCCCTTTGTGCAAGTATTAGTGATACTTTCTAGTTGGTCGAGTAGTATAGTGTGCCACCCCCTTTGGGTTGGGCCTACAGTTGTGTATGGCTGTGAAACCCAGGAATGGCATAGACATTGTAGTTCGGCTTTAGCCAGGTTTCGGGTTAGTGTAATGATGGACATGCGTCTTTAGGGTCAAGTAACCCTATAAAGGTCCTCCCAAAAACATTTAGGGCAAAAAAAAAAAATTTATCCATACACATCAAGTCTATCAAAAAACACTTCAGTTAATTTGTCACAGACAAGTCTAGTAACGTGTAATTACCAGAAAATTGGAGAGGAATTCCCATATCACCCTTAGGGGGGAAACACAGCTGTTTGATGTAAAAAAAGGCATGTTGAGTGTTGCCATCTAGGGTTGGTTTTTATATTTATTTTATTTTTATTATTTATTTTTGTTTTGATTTTAATTTTAAAAATCAATTTTACTCCCCAAAACTTGAACTTTTTTGGTAGGAAACCCCTTTGCACTTGACCTATGCGCGTCTTTGGGTGAGCCCCTGAACCCCTTGGACCGCGGGGCCCCCCAAAAAACACGGGGCCCGAAAACAAATGCCCAGTTTTCCTATGCGGTAATCTGGGCCCTTTTTTTGGGTTTTGTGTGTGTGTATGTACTCACCTATTGTATCAACTATTTTTGGGTTGCAGGGGCGAGTATAGTCCTGGGCCCTGCCTCTTCATGATTTCTACTAGGGGCCTCTCTCTCCCTGCTCCTGAGCTTTATCTACCTCGCCTTAAAAATAGTATGGTTCCCGCCCCCCGTCCCAAATTTTTAGGTATTCACGGCTTGACACTCTATGACTGAAGAAAAACTTCCTAAATCCCTTTGATTCTCGAGTCTTCAACTTCCAATTGTAACCTCTTTTGTCTTGGGGGCCCACCCGGAAAAAATCCCCCTTTGTCCACCTCGTCTATTCCCCGCAGTATTTTTTTATGTCATTTTATGTCTCCCTGACCCCCCTGGCCCCCGTGTCGTCAGGCCGATTTTTCCCTCACCTTTTTTCGTAGGACAATCCCATAGCTCTGGGGCTAGTCTTGTTGCAAACCTTTTTCCTTTCTCTAATTTTTTTACGTGCTTGACTAGGGGGGATTCCCCAAAATGGTGCTGCAACTCCAGTAGGGCCTGACGTAAATTTTACAGAGTCTTGAACAAACCTTCTAGGGATCGGAACGCTACCATAGGTTTGCCAGGCGCCCGATGCTGAGCAGTTATTGGGTTTATGGCGCCTCGGGAGATATGCTCGGTGTTATACTCACCCCCAGATCTTTTTTTTGATGAGGTTTGCAGACTTTGGCCGTCTAAAAATTATTGTGTCTGCGGTTTCTTTGCCCTTCCCCCAATCTTAGACTTTGCATTTGGCAGGGGTTTGGGCTCAAGGAGCCAGTTGTGGACCAGGCTTTGCCTGTCCAGGGCTCTTTGTGTCCTCCTGTCCCATTATTGGTTCTTTCATTAACTTCCACGCGTGTTGTTTGGTTTTTGTTTTGTTGTGTTTGTGTGTGTGTTTTTGGGGTGTTTGTGTATGGTGTTGTGTGTGTGTGGTGTATCACCTATTTTACTCCCTATTGTGGTTGCAGGGGTCGAGTCACCGTCTGGCCCCGCCCCTTTTGCTGATTTCTACAGGTCCTCTTTCCCTGCCCCCCTGAGCTCTACTACCTCCCTTAAAATATGTATGGTTCCCCCCTCCACTACGTCACTTTCTAGGCTTTCCACGGGCCTGACTACTCTATGACTGAAGAAATACTTCCCAACACCCTTCGATTCATCTGAGTCTTAATTTTCCCAAATTTTGACCTCTTTTGTCTGTGTCCCCTTTCTGGAACACCGTCTTTTTCCCCCTTTCATTCCGCGCAGTATTTTATATGTCGTTATCATGTTCCCCCGACCCTCCTGTCCTCCAGTGTCTTTAGGCCCATTTCCCTAACCTTCTTTTTGGACAACCCCGTAGCTTGGGGGTGTCTTGTTGAAACCCTTTTCACTTTTCTAAATTTTTGACTGCTTGACTAGGTGTGGATTCCAAAATGGGCCCCGCATACTCCAGTTGGGGCCCGACGTGTGTGTGTGTGTGTGTGTGTGTGGTGGTGGGGGTGTGTGTGTGTGTGTGTGGTGTGTGTGGTGTGTGGTGTTTTTGTTTTTGGTTGTGGATGTGTGTGTGGTGTTTGTGTGTTTTGTGTGTGTGTGTGTGTGTGTGTGTGTGTGTGTGTGTGTTGTGTGTGTGTTGGGGGTGTGCGCTCATCGTTTACAGTTGCTGGGGCGAGTTCAGCTCCTGGCCCCCCCCCTCAGCTTTCCCGGATTTACTTCTTCTGGAGCTCGTGGATCCTTCATTCCTTTCTTAAAACCATATTCAAATTCAAATTCAAACTTTTTTCTATAAGTTTACAATCTGATTTACGGGAATTTGGGTTAGTGGGTTACTTTTAGTAAAAATAATTTAAGAGTGTACCATAGAAACCTAGGCTTTTGGGCAGACTTATTTTAAAATCTTGGGTTTTAAATGTTACAAAATTTATGAGAAAAGTTGGTATTATTTTAAAATTATTATAGAATCTCTGTCGTTATTTTCCCAACTTTTCCCCTCGGTCCCGGTTTCCGCCCCCCGAACTTCTACCCCTGTCCACCCACTTTGCCCCTCTAAATTTTTTTATGCCCTTATACTTCCCTCTTATATCCTCGGTCAGGGTAATCCATTTAGGTCGGATAGTCTTGTTGACCTTAACACATCAAGTTATTAAGATTTATCACGGGGGGGGTTCCTGGTGGTGCGCTCCCAAAGACGAGCCTAATAAGTGTGTGTACTAGGGGGGAAAGGGGACTCTGCTGAGGTTCCTAAGGTTATCCCTAAATTTTTCCCCCCTCCTTCGCCCCCAACTTTTTTTCCCCTATGGGGTGCCCAAAATTTCCCCCCAACCCCAACAAAGACAACATTAGAGGGAGTAGTTGACTCCCCACTAGTGTGAGTGTTTTTGGGGGGAGGGGGGGCCATTATATAGGGGGGATGGGAATGGGAATGGAAGGGGGCTGAGATGGGGGGGAGGGGGCAAATGAGATAGGGGGGGTAGGAAGAGGAGGGTTGGATAAGGGGAGGGGGTAGTGTTTGGGAGATGCAAAGATCTGAGTGGGGAGTTTGGGAAGATTGTGCGGGAATTGTTTGGTATTTGTGGTTAAAGCCCAAACACACGTACACAGGGCCCAGGAGATATGACTTGCCCCCCTGTAACCATAAATGGTGAAAACAAAACACCCCAACACACATACTTCAATAACTTCAATAAAAAACAAAAAGGGGCCCAAAGAAAAACCAAGTCCAAACCCGATATAAGCGGGGAAAGATATACTAAGCAACACAGACCAAACTTATGCCTAGAACAGATTACCGGTGGCCTCGATGATGCACAAGGCTTATTCCTCAAAGAAAAAGGGGAGTAGATGTAAAATAAAAAGAGACAGGCGCCCCCTTTACAGGCGACGGAAAAGAAAAAACAGACGGTAAAAGAGGTAAATATTCTGAAATGGCAGGGAGCACTGGTGAGAAATGCAAATCGAATTAAGCTAAAAGAAACCTTTGGAGTAGAATCGCGGGAAGAATTAAAGTATAAATGAAATCGAAAGAAACCCCAAAATATTTCTTTTCCTAGCCAAATCAAAAAACGAGACAACGCCCAGTATTGGGCCCCCACTTAAACAAGATGGGTCTACACAGATGACAGCAAGGAAATGAGTGAGTACTCAAGTCCCCCAAAATGACTCAGTTTTTGCAAGCCGCTAACCCCGACTGAGATCGAAGATCAAAATGAATTTTTTTTGAGAGAGCCCCAAAATTTGATTAACACAAGCCATCCTGTTATCCTGACGCCAAATGACTTCGAACAGGGGATAAATGACATGCCCTGCACTCTCCCCAGGGCCAGATCATGGAACTCTGTGTTTATCAAGAACTGCAAGAAGCCCACCACGAGCCCTTTTCCATCCCATGGAGAGGGACATGGACACGGGGGTGTCCCCCGTTAAAAAAAACAAGGACATAGCCCCCCCTCACAAAGGGGGCAGTAAAACAAAAAGCAAAAAAACTAAGCCCAATAGCATAACATCCTATCATAAAAAACTTTTTAAAGGGTCCTAAGAAGAAGACACCACCCCTTAGAAACCCATCAGTTACACAACCAGGGCAAATGGGTTTAGAACAGGTCGCTCCGTCTGTCTCAACTACTGGATCATACGCAAGGTCCTAAAACACTAGAAACAAAAAAAATGCTTTTTAATATTACAGACTTTGCAAAAGCCTTCGCAAGTGTGACCATGGCTAAAAGCGCACAAAATGGCGCAAAGGAATAACAGGAAAAGCGGTCGATGGATCTATAATTTTTCCCCACTAACAGAACACAGGATAGTCGTCAACGAGAAATCCCAGGGAGAAAGGGAAAAGCTCTGTTTTCCCCAAGGACAGTACTAGCTCCCTTTTTGTTCCCCATCCTTATCCGACATAGAAAGGATGTCACCACAGCACCCTGTCTTCCCTTTTCAGATGACACCCGAATCTGCATGACAGTGTCTTCCCCTTGCAGACACTGCAAGGCTCCAGGCGGACATCAACCAAATCTTTCAGTGGGCTGCAGAAAACAATATGAAGTTCAACGATGAGAAATTTCAATTACTCAGATATGGTAAACATGAGGAAATTAAATCTTCATCAGAGTACAAAACAAATTCTGGCCACAAAATAGAGTGAAACACCAACGTCAAAGACCTGGGAGTGATTATGTCGGAGGATCTCACCTTCAAGGACCATAACATTGTATCAATCGCATCTGCTAGAAAAATGACAGGATGGATAATGAGAACCTTCAAAACTAGGGAGGCCAAGCCCATGATGACACTCTTCAGGTCACTTGTTCTATCTAGGCTGGAATATTGCTGCACTCTAACAGCACCTTTCAAGGCAGGTGAAATTGCCGACCTAGAAAATGTACAGAGAACTTTCACGGCGCGCATAACGGAGATAAAACACCTCAATTACTGGAGCGCTTGAGGTTTCTAAACCTGTATTCCCTGGAACGCAGGAGGGGAGAGATACATGATTATATACACCTGGAAAATCCTAGAGGGACTAGTACCGAACTTGCACACGAAAATCACTCACTACGAAAGCAAAAGACTTGGCAGACGATGCACCATCCCCCCAATGAAAAGCAGGGGTGTCACTAGCACGTTAAGAGACCATACAATAAGTGTCAGGGGCCCGAGACTGTTCAACTGCCTCCCAGCACACATAAGGGGGATTACCAACAGACCCCTGGCAGTCTTCAAGCTGGCACTGGACAAGCACCTAAAGTCAGTTCCTGATCAGCCGGGCTGTGGCTCGTACGTTGGTTTGCGTGCAGCCAGCAGCAACAGCCTGGTTGATCAGGCGCTGATCCACCAGGAGGCCTGGTCACAGACCGGGCCGCGGGGGCGTTGACCCCCGAAACTCTCTCCAGGTAAACTCCAGGTAATACTGGAGTATGCAGCACCAGTCTGGAACCCACACCTGGTCAAGCACGTCAAGAAGCTAGAGAAAGTACAAAGGTTTGCAACAAGGCTAGTCCCAGAGCTCAAGGGAATGTCGTACGAGGAAATCGGACTGACGACACTGGAGGACAGAAGGGTCAGGGGAGACATGATAACGACATACAAGATACTGCGGGGAATAGACAAGGTGGACAGAGATAGGATGTTCCAGAGAGGGGACACAGGGACAAGGGGTCACAACTGGAAGCTGAAGACTCAGACGAGTCACAGGGACGTTAGGAAGTATTTCTTCAGTCATAGAGTTGTCAGCAAGTGGAATAGCCTAGCAAGTGAAGTAGTGGAGGCAGGAACCATACATAGTTTTAAGAAGAGGTATGACAAAGCTCAGGAAGCAGAGAGAGGACCCAGTAGCGATCAGTGAAGAGCGGGGCCAGGAGCTGAGTCTCGACCCCTGCAACCACAATTAGCGCGAGTATAACATAGTTTTAAGGCGAGGTATGATAAAGCTCATGGAGCAGAGAGAGGACCTAGTAGCAATCAGTGAGAGGCGGGCAGGAGCTATGAATCGACCCCTGCAACCACAAATAGGTGAGTACAAATAGGTGAGGTACACACACACCTATAAAGCGATCGTTCGCGGCAAACGTTTCGCTCAGGTATAGAGCTTTATCACGGGTGAAATGTCGTCCCGATAAAAGGTTTGTTGAGCAGCTTAGTTCACTGTATTCACAAACTGTGAGCAGTGAAGGCTTGATCCTCCGTCCGTAAGCGTTACTCGCAACCTGATCAGTCAGGCTGTGGGTGCTGCATCTGTGCGTTCACGATGGTGGGGATGGGGGGTAGAGAAGGGGGAGGGGGGAGGAGCGTCTCATGTTCTAGGATGATGCTCGAAATTGCGTCCATCAGACGCAATATGCAGTTTAGTCTTACGTCGCTGCAGTTAGTTTAATATGTTTATTATGCACCCCATACCCATCCTGTGGGCGGTAGTCAAAAGATTACAGAGGTACATAATTGGTCCAGGGACTGGACTCCAAAGTTTTGATAGCTGAGCAAGTTACAGAGGTAATGAACCACAATTTACAAAGGTAATGAACTCACAATTTACAAAGGTAATGAACTCACAATTTACAAAGGTAATGAACTCCAGGTAGGTCTGGTCACAATCATGACAAGTTACAAAGGCATTTACAGATTACAGAGGTACGTAATGGGTCCAGGGACTGGGCCCCCAAAGTTTTGATAGCTGAACTAGGTACAAGGTAATGAGCTCACAAGTTACAAAGGTAATGAATTCTGTAGAATGGTTACTTACGTTTATACATGCTACAATCATGAATAAATTATAGAGTAATGAGCAATTCACACTTCCACACCCGGTCACAACTGTAATGAGTTATTTATTATCATCACACTGGCCGATTCCCACCAAGGCAGGGTGGCCCGAAAAAGAAAAACTTTCACCATCATTCACTCCATCACTGTTTTGCGAGAAGGGTGCTTTACACTACAGTTTTTAAACTGCAACATTAACACCCCTCCTTCAGAGTGCTGCAGACGGCCTCTTTCGACGTGACGTCGCAAGACATCACAAAATGCACGTCTGAACAGTCACTTGTAACTGTGTTAGCTGGTGACGTCACTTACGAGTGCGCAGGTGCTCTTGTCGCCATTCACTTTACTGGACATGTCACCATTCACTTCACTGGACATGTCACTGTTCACTGGACATGTCACCATTCACTTCACCGGACATGTCACAATTCATTTCACCAGACATGTCACCATTCACTTCAATGGACATGTCACCATTCACTTCACCGGGCTTGTCATCATTCACTTCAATGGACATGTCACCATTCACTTCACCGGACTTGTCACCATTCACTTCACTGGACATGCCACCATTCACTTCACTGGACTTGTCACCATTCACTTCACTGGACTTGTCACTATTCACTTCACTGGACTTGTCACCATTCACTTCACTGGACATGTCACTATTCACTTCATTGGACATGTCACCATTCACTTCACCGGACTTGTCACCATTCACTTCATTGGACTTGTCAGAAAATTTGGAGTGTGGAAATTAGGAGGTGTGGAGTTAATAAAAGTATTAGTCAGAGGGTTGAAGAGGGGTTGTTGAGGTGGTTTGGTCATTTAGAGAGAATGGATCAAAGTAGAATGACATGGAGAGCGTATAAATCTGTAGGGGAAGGAAGGCGGGGTAGGGGTCGTCCTCGAAAAGGTTGGAGGGAGGGGGTAAAGGAGGTTTTGTGAGCGAGGGCTTGGACTTCCAAAGCGGGGTGAGATGTTAGATAGGGG
>NW_026470092.1:0-12144 GCF_026875155.1 Cherax quadricarinatus | reverse complement strand
AACATGTAAATATTACAATGTAGACTGTAGATAATATTAAAAGTGTCTGAGTGTAACATGTATAATATTACAAATGTCAGACTGTAACAAGTATATATTAAAGTGTCAGAGTGCAAGATGTATAATTTTACAAGTGCCAGACTGTAACATGTATAATATTACAAGTGTCAGAGTGTAAGATGTTTAATTTAGAAATGTCAGACTGTAACACGTATAATATTAACAAATGTCAGACTGTAACAAGTATAATATTACAAGTGAAATACTTTGACAAGAATAATATTACAAGTGTCAGACCGTAACATGTATAATGTTACAAATGCCAGATTGTATTTTGTATATCATTACAAGTTTCAGACTGCAACATGTACAATATTACAAATGTCAGACTGTAACAAGTATAATATAACGAAAGTCAGACTGTAACAAGTATTATATTTCAAGTGTCAGACTGTAACCTGTATAACATTACAAGGGTCAGACTGTAACATGTGTAATATTACAAATGTCAGAGAGTAACAAGTATAATATTACAAGTGTCAGACTGAAAAACGTATAATATTACAAGAGTTAGACTGTAACATAAATACTATTACAAGTGTCAGACTGTAACATGTATCATATTACAAGAGTCAGACTGCAGCATGTATGATGTTACAAGTGTCAGACTGTAACGTGTATAATACTACAAGTTTCAGACTGTAACATGTATAATATTAAAAATGTCAGTCAGAAACATGTACAATATTACAAGTGTCAGAATGTAACAAGTATAATTTTTCAAGTGTCAGACTGTAACATGTATAATATTACAAGTGTTATAATGTAACATAAATGATGTTAAAGTGTCAGAATGTAACATGTACAATATTACAAATGTCCGACAGCAACAATTGTAATATTACAAGTGTCGGACTGTAAAATGTAAAATATTACAAGTGTCAGATTGTAAAATGTATAAAGTTACAAATTACTGACTGTATCCTGTATATTATTACAAGTTTCAAACTGAAACATGTATAATATCACAAATGTCAGGCTGTAATAAGTATAATATTACGAATGTCAGAATGTAACATGTATAATATTACAAGTGTCAGACTGTAGCATGAATAATATTACAAGTGTAAGCCTGTAACACGTATATTGTTACAAATGTGAGACAGTAACAAGAATAATATTTCAAGTGTCAGACAGTAACCTATAAAACATTACAGGTGTCAGACTGTAACATGTATAATGTTACAAATGTCAGAGTGTAACAAGTATAATATTACAAGTGTCAGACTGAAAAACGTATAATGTTACAAGTGTTAGACTGTAACATAAATAATATTACATGTGTCAGACTGTAACATGTTTAATATTACAAATGCTAGACTATAACATGTATAATATTTTAAGCGTCAGTCTGTAACAATTATAATATTACAAGGGTCAGACTGTAACATGCATAATATTACCAGTGTCAGACTGCAACATGTATGATATTACAAGTGTCAGACTGTACCATGTATAATACTGCAAGTGTCAGGGAGTAACATGAATAATATTAAAAAATGTCAGTCTGAAATATGTATAATATTACAAGTGTCAGACTGTAACAAGTATAATTCTTCAAGTATCAAGCTGTAACATGTATAATATTACAAATGTCAGACTGTAACAAGCATAATGTTACAAGTGTCACAATGAAAACTGTTTAATATTACAAATGTTAGACTCTATAACATAAATATTGTTACAAGTGTCAGACCATAACATGTATAATGTTAAAATGACAGTTGTATCCTGTATATTATTACAAGTTTCAGACTGCAACACGTACAACATTACAAATGTCCGTCTGTAACAAGTATAATATTCAAAGTGTCATGTTGTGATAGAAACACAGGCCTTATCTCTAGGCTTTATTGAACATAGAATCTTCATAGTACTTCTGCAACAACAAAATATAATGACTAGTACATCTAATAATAGCTTCTACAGGGATGGTGATGTCTTGCATATGTCAAGAGAAAAGTTATAACTACAGGCCACATATTTAAACTCACCATGTAATCTGCATCGCTGATAAATGGATAAAGTAGGAGAGAATCACACACCATGTGTTGGTGCCCATGACACACACCAAACTGTTGTTGTTGTTAAGGGCCCCTAGAGGTGGTGCAGTATTATCCTGCTGCTGCTCCCACAGGACCATTATCACTACAATCTCCCCCTTCTAAATATCAGAGACAGTAATCTCCCAAACTGTTAGGTGGGCGACTTTACACGTCCCGACCTTCGTAGCCCTTGAGCCTCTTCACCAGGTTCGATATTTTCCAGCGGGGTTTGATTAACTGCTGGAGCAGAATCCTCTATTTTCCATAGGGGTAGTCTCAAGGGGCTTCCAGGAGAAAACGAAGCATCTTTCACATCTATTGGTGTATCTTGAGATTCCACACTAATAGGGATTTCAACTGGGGCTAAATGTCTTGTAGATACTGTAGTCTCTTCACCATTTTGGTAGCGAATGTGGGCGTAATGTGGATTAGCTTGCAGGAGCTCTACCTCTTCCACTAAAGGATCCGTCTTGTTCATCCTACGGTGACTCTTCAGGAGAACGGGTCCAGGATGACATAACCAAGTGGGCACGGAGGCTCCCGTAGAGGAACAACGTGAATAGTTGAGGAGTCTTTCATGAGGGGTTGCATTAGTAGCTGTGCACAGCAGTGATCTAATAGAGTGAAGAGCATCAGGTAGGACAGTTTGCCAGTGTTGAACAGGTAGATTGCGCGACTTTAATGTCATTGTAACTGCCTTCCATATAGTACCATTGAACCGCTCCACTTGACCATTGCCTTGAGGGTTGTAGCTTGTTGTTCTGCTGCAGGCAATACCTTTGCTAGCCAAAAACTCCTGAAGTTCGTTACTCATGAACGAGGATCCCCTGTCTGAATGGATATAAGCTGGCATACCAAAAATAGAGAACAACTGTGAAAGACAACTAATAACAGTTGAAGCCTTGAATATTCATCTACTATGTTAAGGAAATACCTATTCTGATTTGTGCTTGGTAGAGGTCCTTTGAAATCTATATTCAATCTTTCGAAAGGCTGGGTGGATTTTATGAGATGAGTCTTCTCTGGCTGATGAAAGTTTGGCTTGCACTCTGCACATACTCTGCATGCTCTGATCACTTGTCGCACATCTTCCACTGAGTAGGGCATGTTCTTTGATTTGACAAAATGGTACAGGCGTGTAACTCCTGGGTGACACAAAGCCTTGTGGAGAGCTGAGAGTGATTGCAAATCATGACATGCTGCTCCACAGTGGGACCTAGAGAACGCATCAGGTGAGATGTTCTCTTGACCCGGTCGGTACAGAATATCAAAGTCATAACACGATAGTTCCATCCTCCAGCGTAATATCTTGTCATTCTTTATCTTACTTTTGTGCCTCTTGTCGAACATATACATCACGGACCGTTGGTCAGTCCTTATGGTGAAATGTCTACCAGTTAAATAATGCCTCCAGTGGCGAATGCTTCTATGATGGCCTGGGCTTCCTTTTCTACAGCAGCATAACATTTCTCTGATCCTTGAAAAAGTTCTCGAAAAGAAGGCTACTGGTCGTCCTGCCTGAGATAAGACTGCAGCAATGGCAATGTCAGATGCATCCGTTTCCACTTCGATTGGTGGGGACTCATCAAGGGCTTGAACTACTGAGTTTTCAATGTCCTGTTTGAGAGTATGGAAAGCGGCTTCTCGCTTCCTTTGTCACAGGAAATGTGGTAGCACTCAATGGGCGGACTTTACTTGAATAGTTGTAGATCCATTGTGAGTAATAAGCAAAGAGACCAAGAGTTCTTCGGAGTGACTTTTTGTCTTGAGGCATTGGAAGTTCCCGTAGAGGTCGTAGTCGTTCAGGGTCTGGGAATATTGAACCTCCTCCACTACATAACCAAGGATGCTAAGCCTTTTAGTTGAAAAAGTGCACTTTTCCTCATTGTAACTGATATTTTTCTTCTTGGCGGCTTCCAAAAATTATCAAGGTTTGCATCATGTTCCTCCTGGGTCTTGCCACAAAATGGTAACATTATCTAAATACGCGTAGGTTCCCATGAGTTGCTCTTCCTGAATGAGTGAATCCATATTCGTTGGAAGCTGGCTACCCCATTGGTGACTCCAAAAGGGACTCTGGTAAACTGATACAGGCCCTCACTAGCCTGAAACGCTGTGTATGGTTTATCTTCATTCCTTATAGGGACTTGATGATAGGCACTCTGCAGATCAATTGTGCTAAACACGTAGTACTGAGCAATTTTGTTCACTGTATCGTCAATTCGAGGTAGAGGGTACCCATCAAGAAGTGTAAATTTGTTGATTGTCTCAGAGTAATCGATAGCCAGTCTCCGTTTCCTATAACCATCTTTAACAACAACAACCTGTGCACGCCAAGGGGAATCACTCGGTTCTATAATACCCTCCTTCAGCAGCCTCTGAGTTTCTTTCTCAATGAACATCCGATCCTCATAAGAATAGCGGCGTGACTTAGCTGATTTTAGGATGGCAATCCACGGTAAGATTTGCAAACAGCTTTGGTGGGTCTACCCTTAAAGTGCTAAGTCCACAGACAACAAGAGGAGGCAGTTCACCTCCATATGTTAAGGTGACACTACCATGCAGCTCTGAAAGTCCTGACCAAGGATAACATCAGAGCACAGTTGTGGCAGAATAGCTAAATGTACATCTTGATAATCCTTTCCATTAACTCTGAGATTTACCTTACAAAACCCCAAGGTCTGAATAGAGAGAGATGTTGATGCCATGGAAACGGTACCTGATGAGTGATGTAGAGTCAAGGAGAGCCGTTTAAAATAAGTCAAGGTTGATGAAACTCTCTGAGCTGCCCCTATCAATAAGACCATCTACTTCTGTTCCTTTGATGAATACTTTCACAACTGCCTTTGACAGTGAATTTGGAGTAGCCGCAGAAGTCACTGTTGCTAGAGTCGCATGATCACTGGGGAATGTGTGGAGGCACTAGCTCTTGTTGATGCATTAGCACGACATACTTTAGCAAAGTGACCTTTCTTGTGGCATTTATGGCACATTGCTTCACGAGCAGGACACTTTGGACGTGGATGTCTTGAAAACCACAAAAGAAACACACCGTACCTGCTGCTGCTGTCACTGAGGCAGGTTCCACAGTAACTTCATTGCAAGAGTCTTGGTCAGGAATTGCAGCACTTACCACTCGAGGAAGGCTGAGTGGTATGTATACTTCAGAATTCTTCTGGGGTGAATCTAGAGCTCTTGCCTGGTCAAAGGCAGCGGCTAAGTCGAGAGTTTTATTCTCCAAATAACGCTGCCTTATTATTGGTGATTGCAGGCCACTGATAAAGCATCCCTGATGGACTCTTCACAATACTGAGCAGCTGTCACTGCTTGGAAGTGACAGTCCTTACCTAAAATTTTCAGTGCTTGAAAGTATTCCTCTAAGGACCTCATCAATCTGCTGGCGGCGAGTGCAAGGCGATAGCGTGCAAAGATTTCATTTTTAGGTTTAATATACTGAGACTTGAGGGTTTTGATAGCATCTTCGTAGGTATTACACTCAGAAATAGCCTCATATATCTTAGGTGACACAAAATTGATGAGCAGACTTAGTTTATCTAGATCTTTTTTTAGGAAGGGCTCCCAAGAAGTTTTCGAAAGTCTTAAACCAGTGCTTCCATTCCTGAGCAGCCGTTGATAAGCTGGGGTCACAGTCTAGCCTCTCAGGTTTCAGTAAAAAGCTCCATGTTGTGATGTAGTCTAGCACAGGATCACCACCAGGTAGCCCAGGATTCTATGTTCAATAAATTGTTGTGATAGAAACACAGGCCTTATCTCTAGGCTTTATTGAACATAGAATCTTCATAGTACTTCTGCAACAACAAAATATAATGACTAGTACATCTAATAATAGCTTCTACAGGGATGGTGATGTCTTGCATATGTCAAGAGAAAAGTTATAACTACAGGCCACATATTTAAACTCACCATGTAATCTGCATCGCTGATAAATGGATAAAGTAGGAGAGAATCACACACCATGTGTTGGTGCCCATGACACACACCAAACTGTTGTTGTTGTTAAGGGCCCCTAGAGGTGGTGCAGTATTATCCTGCTGCTGCTCCCCACAGGACCAGTATATTACAAATGTTTGACTGTAACATGTATAATATTACAAGCGCCAGTCTGTAACATGTGTAATATTACAAGGATCAGACTGCAACATGTATAGTATCACAAATGTCAGACTGTAACATGTATAATATTACAAGTGTGAGACTGTAACATGCATAATATTACAAGTGTCTGACTGTAACATGGATGATATGACATGTGTCAGATTTTAACATATGTAATATTACAAGTGTCAGACTGTAACATGTATAGTATTACAAATGTCAGACTATAACAAGTATAATTTTACAAGTGTCAGTCAGGAACATGTTTGTTGTTACAAGTGTCAGAGTGTAACATGTATAATATTACAAGTGTCAGACTGTAACATGTGTAACATTACAAATGTAACACTGTAACATGTATAACATTACAAATGTCAGACTGTAACGTGTAAAATATTGCAAGTGTCAGACTATAACATATATAATATTACAAGTGTTAGACTGTAACATGTATAATATTACAAATGTCACACTGAAACAAGTATTATATTACGAATGTCAGACTGAAACATGTATAATATTGCAAGTGTCAGACTGTAACATGTATTATATTACAAGTGTCAGACTGTATCAAGTATAATATTTCAAGTGTCAGATTGTAACCTGTAACATAACAATTGTCAGACTGTAACATGTTTAATATTACAAATGTCAGTGTGTAACAAGTATAATATTGCAAGTGTCAGAATGAAAAATGTATAATATTACAAGTGTTAGACTGTAACATAAAAAATATTACAAGTGTCAAACTGTAACATGTATAATACTACAAGTGTCAGAGTGTAACATGAATAATATTATAATTAGCAGACTGTAACATGTATAATGTTACAAGTGTCAG
Organism: Cherax quadricarinatus; assembly: GCF_026875155.1. Lineage (NCBI taxonomy): Eukaryota > Metazoa > Arthropoda > Malacostraca > Decapoda > Parastacidae > Cherax > Cherax quadricarinatus. The sequence goes on along the minus strand of NW_026470092.1, from coordinate 5,082 downwards.
ACTGTAACATATATAATGACCTTTAATGAAAGTGCCCTTCTTCTACGCACTGATATTCCGTACCATCAGCTATTTGTTCGTACTTCGCTACATTACGCAGCAGCCCGTATCCACTTGCATAGGTGGTATACGCTCTGTTCTTTATATCTCTCTCCTTCTATGGCATTATCTATCCCGGATATTGCCTTTCTTGTTTCGACATTACCGCCACCGATTCTGTTACTTGGTGATTTTAATGATCACCATCTCCTCTGGGGGGGTCTCACTGTGATTCCTGTGCCATTCAGTTAGAGGCTTTTCTTGCCACCATCCACTTCTATGTTTTAAATACAGGTACTCACACCCATTTTAATCCTCGGACTAACACTCTCTCTTGCATCGATCTCTCAGTCTGCTCTTCCTCCGCCGCATTAGACTTCACTTGGTCTGTTCTTCTGGACTTACATGACAGCGATCATTTCCCAATCATTCTTACTTCCCTTTCATATTCACCACCTCTTTGCATCCCATGCTGGCAATTTGATCAGGCAAATTGGAACCTTTACTCACTCATAACTGTTTTTAGAGAGGTTCTTTCTTCGTCCTCCATCGATGAGCTTTTACACCTCTTATCGTTCTCCGTTTTAACCGCAGCTTCTCATTCTATACCCCAAACTTCGGGCAGGCATTCTCAGAAATGCGTGCTTAGGTGGTCTCCTGCTTGTGCTCGTGCAGTACGTTTGAAACGCGCTGCATGGGGCAGGTACCGGTACAATAGAACCAAAGAGAGACTTCTTGATTTTAAACAGAAGCTTGCGATCGATCGCCGTGTCATCCGTGACGCTCAACGCACTTGCTGGCGAGATTATGTCTCCACCATCACCTCTGCTTCCTCTATGAGTGCAGTCTGGAAAAAAGTACGAAAACTGAGTGGTAAATATTCTCCTGACCCGGCTCCTGTTCTGCAGGTTCCCGGTGTTGATATAGCAAACCCACTAGATGTTGCCAATGAAATTGGCAATCATGTGGTCCATATTTCTCAGGGACTCCATCTATGCCCCTCATTTCTTTCCTCAAAGTCTGCCAGAGAGTTAGCACCCTTGGACTTTTCTACTCTCAGAGAAGAACACTATAATGTGCCATTTACACTTCAAGAACTGGAGGCAACACTCTCAGCTTGACGATCATCGGGAGCTGGGCCTGACGACATTCATATTAGTATGCTACAACATTTACATCAGTCAGCCCTTGCAGTCCTATTACGCCTTTACAATCTTATTTGGTCACAAGGAGCTCTTCCACAGCCGTGGAAATCCGCCATTGTTCTCCCTTTCCGCAAACCAGGCACTACGGGACATGAAACCTCCCACTATCGTCCCATTGCTCTTACCAGTGCAGTTTGCAAAGTGATGGAACGCCTAGTAAATAGACGTTTAGTGTAGTATTTAGAGACACACTACAGTCTCTCCACTCGTCAATATGGCTTTTGTAAGGGAAGTTCTACCATAGACCCTTTACTACGCTTGGATACGTATGTTCGTAATGCCTTTGCTAATAACCACTCAGTTATTGCCATATTTTTTGACCTTGAGAAGGCATATGACACAACTTGGAGGTATAATATTTTAGCCCAAGCCCAATCCTTAGGCTTTCGAGGCAATCTACCATCCTTCCTTAAGAACTTTTTAACTGAAAGGCATTTCCGTGTTCGGGTTAATAATGTGCTCTCCCCGGACTTTATCCAAGCTGAAGGTGTCCCCCAGGGATGTGTTCTGAGCACAACACTTTTTCTCCTTGCTATTAATGATTTGGTTTCTATCAAACATTTGGGCATCACTCTATGTTGATGACTTCGCTATTGCCTGTGAAGGCGCTGACTGTCACCTTATTACAGATTATCTCCAGCATGCAGTCGACCATGTTTCCAATTGGGCCACTGCACGTGGGTTTAAATTTTCCAGCACTAAAACCCACCAAATTACTTTCACTAGACGCTCTGTCATCTCTGATCATCCTTTGTGCCTCTATGGCTCCCGTATCCCTGAACGTGATACAGTTAAGTTTCTGGGCCTCCTCTTTGATCGTAGGTTATCCTGGAAACCTCACATTACCTCTCTGAAGGCAACTTGTCACAGCCGGCTGAACCTTCTTAAAACCCTTGCTCATCTTTCGTGGGGAGCTGATCGTCGAACCCTCCTTCACCTACATTCCACCCTTATTTTATCGAAACTTGATCATGGTGACCAGATCTATTCAGCGGCATCTCCTGCTACTCTCTCTAGCCTTAACCCCATTCATCACCAAGGATTACGTTTATGCCTTGGTGATTTTCGCTCTTCCCCTGTCGAGAGCCTCTATGCAGAAGCGAACATTCCATCCTTATCCGATCGCCGTGATGCCCATTGCCTTCGCTACTATGTACACTCTCATGATCTCTGCAATCCTTCCATTTATAGAATGGTCACTGATATTAGTAGACATTCTTTATTTGTTCTCCGTCCCTGTTTACTCCGTCCCTTCTCTCTCCGCCTTCATTTCCTCTTGTCTTCTCTTCAATTACTACCTTTCTATGTTAATGTAGCATCTCACTTTTCCCTACCCCCCTGGGAAGTTCCAGCTGTTCGAGTCTGTTCTTTCTCTCTCCCTTGCTTGAAAGCCCAACTGTCTACGGTTGCTTCCCACTCTCTTTTTCTTGACCACTTTCACTCTCATTCTCATGCCATTGCTCTGGACACAGATGGCTCTAAGTCTTCTGACGGCGTTGGATTTGCAGCAGTGATTCCGGACAGCGTCGTACAAGGGCATTTACTATCTTTGGCTAGTATTTTTACTGCTGAATTGTATGCCATCCTTGCAGCACTTATCCATATTGCATCTATGCCTGTGTCATCATTTGTGGTTGTCTCATACTCTCTTAGTGCTTTACAGGTGTGAGGGAAAAGTTCAATAGATAGGAGTAGCGATATAGTAACGATAGTTTCATTGCTGGCTACTAGTTAAGGTAGGGTAAGTCAAGCTCCGGCCTTTCTTCCCCCTCCCCGAAAGTGATAGTTTCATTGCCGGCTACTAGTTAAGGTAGAGTAAGTCAAGCTCCCGTTTTTCCCACCTTTTTTTCCCCTCCCTGAAAGTGATAGTTTGACTGCCGGCTGCTTGTTAAGGTAGGGTCAGTCTAGCTCCCGCTATCCCATCCCCTCCCTCTTCCACCCCCCCCCCGAAAGGTGACGTGTGGGGCTCTATTCAAACAGTGAATGACTCGACTCACAGCTCCCAACACTACTCTTGGATGACAGTGAGGTTCGCCTGTCAATCAATGAGAAGAACAGGAGGACTAACTTCCAGAGACTTCCCCATTTTGCATTTAAGTACCTGTGCACCTGTATGAAATTGCAGGACGTAACCCCACATCATTGCAGCGGTGAAGAACCTGCTTTCCTGTCATCAGGATACTACTCACGACGTGAATCTGTGAAGAACTAGCCAGTGGTGGTCACCAACACCTGCGACCCCCCCCCATCATAAGCAACGGCTACGATTTCAACAACAGTGTCACCAACACCAGACACCCCTGTAGATATTAGCGTTGAGTTCAAATGTTATTTTATTCATTTCATTTTTCATTTTTCTTTCAAATAGGATATACCTTTCATGTTTTATTGTTTTATGTTTGATTTAATAAATAATAAAGTGTTTATCTTTGTGAATTATTATTTCTTTTTCTATTCATTAATTTTCCTGAGGAGGAGCCAGCCTGAGTAATACTGTCTGAAGTTGTTACAGGGCTGAGTAAGCCTTCACAAGTGGCGACCTTGCCAGGATCAACTCTACTGAATCAAGATTCAACTCCATCTCGAATCTACCATTGGAACTTCAACACTGCATACCACAGACGGTTACCACCAGCCATGAGTAATCATTCTCTAAGGTAGGACTACAGTACAGGTATTTAAGAGTTTTGGTGATTGTTATAGTCTCAATTTATTGTAAGTCAAGTCAGGCAGGATATAATATTTAATTCTGCCATCTTTTGGAGCTTGAAACACTTTGGAGGATTAGACTCTAGGGACCCGAGATTTTCCAGTGACAATTTGTTTCATTGAGCTCTTTATTATACCAAGGGAACTGTCGTAGGACACTCTTGATTTGTTGGTGAGAAGATTGGATGGTCAAGTGATCCCATTCTACTTACTGTTTGCTCGGAGCTGGCATAGAACCCTTCGTTTTCATTAATACATATTGTTTAATTGAAGCAGGGATCGAGCCCTCTGGTTTATTTACAGTTTGAGCGGAGCAGGAATTGAACCCTCCGTTTTCTTTAATACCCGTTTCATTTCCATTGATAGTTTAAGTTATTCTTGCAAGTATGGATGAATACCAGTTTTGGATGAATGCTGGAAGTAAGTTAGGAATAACAGGGAAAAATTTAGAATCTTTCATTAGTGCTAAGATCCAGGAAAGACTTGAAAGAGAGAGAATTGAGAGAGAAGAAAGACAGAAAGGGAAAGAGAGAGAGAGAATCGAAAGAGAAGAGAAAAAGGAGAGAGAGAGAATTGAGAGAGAATTCCGAGAAAGACAGTTAGAAAGAGAGCGAGAAGACCAAAAAGAGCGTGATAGACTTGATCGTGAGGAAAGAGCTCGGGAACGTGAGGAACAAGCTAAGATACGTGAAGAACAAGTTAAATTAAGAGAACTTGAGGAAAGAGAAAAGAATCGCGAGCTCGAAAAATCTCGCCTTGAATTAGAGAATAAAAAGTTAACACTTACACAACAACAATTAGAGGAAGGAGTAATGGAACAACGTGCAGTCAGTGCACATATTCCAACACCTAATTTACCTCCCTTCACAGAGGGGGAAGACATAACTTCATACATTATCAGGTTTGAAAATACCACTACCCTCTGTGAATGGCCTGCTGACACTTGGGCTACCAGGTTAGGAATGTTATTTTCTGGTACAGCCTTAAATATCTATGCAACTTTGTCTCAGGATATCATATGTAATTATAACCTACTGAAAAAGGCAATCCTTAAAGCATATCAAAAAACCCCTAATTTTTACAAAAGATTTCAGGTATCCACCTTACACCCGGCCAGTATTCAACAGTT
>NW_026470091.1:0-32250 GCF_026875155.1 Cherax quadricarinatus | reverse complement strand
TTTGGTGGGGAAAAATGCTCTTGATCCGGGAAATTTGAAGCTATTGCTCTTTGGTTGGATCAAAATTGAAGCTATCCTTCTGTTGGTTCGGGACCTAGGAACTGAAGCTTCCTTCTGTTGGTTCAGACCAAGGAACTGAAGCTCTCCTTCTGTTGGTTCTTACCAAGGAACTGAAGCTCTTCTTTCTGTTGGTTCTTACCAAGGAACTGAAGCTATCCTACTATTGGTTCAAACCAAGGAATTAAAGCTATCCTTCCATCAGATCAAACCTCATTACCTTTTATTTTGTAGGTGCTGCATAACCCCTCTGGGTTTAGCGCTTCCCTGTGAATATAATAAATGCAAACCTCCGCTTTGCACAGTCATAAACGAACACCTCTCACTCACTCTTGGCACAAACACTCGCAATATCTCACCAGGCTTCCAACACTTGCTTATAATGGGCATTTAGTAACTAGCTCACAAGATTGTAATAAACACTATTATAATAAACCACAGTATGGGTGGCATTATAACCCATGGCGAGTGAGTCACAAACTCCAGGCCAGTGCATAAGCCACTGGGTCAGCTGGCTACAGTTCATCCAACTAGGTTATATTTATACACCATAGGGAGGTTAGCATGCGCCCCACTTTGACCACAGTGGCATACCTGGAGAGGGTTTCAGGGATCAGCGCCCCTGTGGCCATGTCTCTGACCAGTGTGGCCATGCTAACTTCCCTATGTATATAAATATACCTAGTTATTGCCTTATTAATCTTAAATTAGTCTTAAGTTTGCCCAAAATGCTCTGCATATATAGGGGCTCTAAGTATGTTCACCAAATTGTTACACTCCTTTGCACAAACAGGTATCATGCTAAAATAAACTTGTCATTGTCAGCCAGTTGGCCCAGTGGCTTACTCACTGACTGGAGTTTTACAACTCACTTACCATGGGTTCTAACCCCCACCTGTAACGTGTTTTTTTTCTCACATAATAATTATTTGTTTTAACACACCAACTGTCTACCACCAAGGTCTGGTAGACTTGAAAAAGATGAAACACTTTAAACATTCGTCAGTCAGTCTCTTGCCAGAGCCTTGCTGACATCACAGTTCTGATGACTGTTAGAACTACGACATCCCCACGCGTCCTTTCACTCAAATTCAGCATTTATTTGCACACAATTCATCATTTATATTTAAACTATCATATCTGTGCATCTCTGGCAAGACAGTGATAGTGTGATGATGGTGAAAGTGTTTCCTTTTTGGGCCACCCTCAGTGGGAGACAGGAATAAGTGACACTTGAATGCATGCAGAAAGCCTTGATTACGCAGAGCATTTTGAGCAAGCTTAAGCCTATCTTAAGAGTGACTGATTTCTGGGGCCCCCAAAGCTTGAACTGTTGGGGGAGAGGGGGGGGGTCTTTGCAACCCCTTATGCAGTAGATCCAAAATTTTTAAGCAATGTAGACTGAAGTCGCTTTTGGGGCCCTCTGGGATTAGGGTCCCTGAAGCTTAAGCTTCATTACTTTCATAGTAGCGCTGCCACTGCGGCCTCGTACATGACTCTCACTCATTAATCCTCAACCGTAATGAGTATTATGAGCAGTGTTGGACAAATGTAATGAGTAGTGTATAAGAATTAGTCTGCCTGAAATACACTGCATGTTATTGACTTTCCTTTGTGCTTACCGTATTTTATTACATGTAAACTACATTTTGTATACGTACTACACACAAAAAAAAAAAAGTTTGTTGATATGATGCAGGAGAGGCTGGTGGTGAAGAGAATAATGAAAGAGTGTGAGTGTGAGTGTGTGAGTGTGTGTGTGTGTGTGTGTGTGTGTGTGTGTGTGTGTGTGTGGTGTGTGTGTGTGTGTGTGTGTGTGTGTGTGTGTGTGTGCATGCGTGTTGTGTGTGTGTGTGAGCTGTGCATGAGAGTACATGAATTTGTGCAAGAGAGTGTATGTGTGTGTGTGTGTGCACATGTGTATTTGAGTGTGAATGAGAGAGAAGGAGAGGGAAATGAGTGAGAGAGAATGAGTGGGAAAATGAGTGAGAGTGAGAGAGCGGGAAAATGAGTGAGTGAATGAGAGAGCCGGAAAGTGAGTGAATGAGAGTGCGGGAAAGTGAGTGAGGTATGCTTGTCCCTGTACTTACATCATCTCACACGCACTCAACACATCAATAAGGAAAAGGAGAGGAGAGTATAATGTAAAGAATATTGTAGACCTCTTCTTTAATTAACATAAATACATAAATTAAATAATATTTAATACAACTTGTAATAAAAAGAAGACTGTTAAATGTAAACCATAGAATACAAATTCTTTGGAAAACATTAACTGAAATTTGATATTGTCTTTACCTTTGATATCCCTTTAATGAGTTGCAATTTTTTTTTTCTGCCTCCCAGAGCTTGGCCTTAGGCCAGGCTCGTTTGGTGCTAGCCTGATCAACCAGGCTGTTGCTGCTGGGAATGCATGATATAGTTATGAGTTTCTATGGAATAGGCTTTGAGCACTGAACATTGAACTTACAATGAATTTTCAGGACTGTATTAACATTATAAGATGGGGTCCCACTGTACTGTACTGTTACCGAGATTAAGTTGTTACTTTAATGTTAATTGGACAGAGAAAAATAACCCCTGGTTCAAAACTGAGTTTTCATCGTATGCACTCTATTTGTCAAGAACTTTATGCCTTTATTTCTATATTTTTGGACAATCTCAGGAAGATCTGTATTTAGTACAGTGCTGTATTTACATACAGTGTATAACATATTTCTAAATAAGTCAGAGGCTCTCCTTACACACCTGTTTTTACAGTAAACAATCGATTTGATGGATCTTAATTACTGCACTTAAGAAATAGTAAGAAATTTGTTTGATCGTATTGATTAAAAAAAGTCTGTTGGTTGCTGAACAGTCGTTTTAGTGTTGGTCACATCAGAGCGCTCACATCTCTTCATATGTAACCACTGTCAGGCCTCATATTTCATGCACATGCACTTGTGCTGCCATCTGGTGGCCTGATTCAATTTCAAGCTGGCTGCACCAGATACTGTTTCATTCTCACTACCTCCACAGACACACTAGTATCAAGATCCTTCCCTCCTAGTTCTCTCACAAGCCTCGTCCTGGCGTGGGCTAGTTCCATCCAGCTCCTGTGTACCACATACCCAGTAAATTTCAATCTCGCCTCCAAAGACTATTATTCACCAGATACCTCAACTTTCCTGGATATACAAAATAAATTTTACTGACCACCCGCTGTCGTCTTTTTTAGTCCATTAAATTTAAGTTTACTAAATCAAATTGAAAATTTATTAATTTTTATGCAATACAAAGATAATGTACTTTACATTTAATAAAACATTATCTTTTTTTTTAACGTATTGGCCGTTTCCCACCAAGGCAAAGTGACCCAAGAAAGAACAAATATTTCCATCATCACTCTCGCCGTCATTGTCTTGCCGTTAGGCACAAAAGAAAACCACTAGATTGCAATGCATTTTGAGCAGACTAATTCTACCCCTTAAAGACTACCTCAGAACCAGTTTGTATGCTTTTCATTATAATACAGGAAAGAGTAAGGTTATGAGGATAACAAAAAGATTAGGTGATGAAAGATTGGATATCAGATTGGAGGGAGAGAGTATGGAGGAGGTGAATGTATTCAGATATTTGGGAGTGGACGTGTCAGCGGATGGGTCTATGAAGATGAGGTGAATCATAGATATTGATGAGGGAAAAGGGTGAGTGGTGCACTTAGGAGTCTGTGGAGACAAAGAACTTTGTCCTTGGAGGCAAAGAGGGGAATGTATGAGAGTATAGTTTTTACCAACGCTCTTATATGGGTGTGAAGCATGGGTGATGAATGTTGCAGCGAGGAGAAGGCTGGAGGCAGTGGAGATGTCATGTCTGAGGGCAATGTGTGGTGTGAATATAGTGCAGAGAATTCGTAGTTTGGAAGTTAGGAGGAGGTTGTGGGGATTGCCAAAACTGTTGTCCAGAGGGCTGAGGAAGGGTTGTTGAGGTGGTTCGGACATGTAGAGAGAATGGAGCAAAACAGAATGACTTCAAGAGTGTATCAGTCTGTAGTGGAAGGAAGGCGGGGTAGGGTGGCCTAGGAAAGGTTGGAGGGAGGGGTAAAGGAGGTTTGTGTGCGAGGGGCTTGGACTTCCAGCAGGCATGCGTGAGCGTGTTTGATAGGAGTGAATGGAGACAAATGGTTTTTAATACTTGATGTGCTGTTGGAGTGTGAGCAAAGTAACATTTATGAAGGGGTTCAGGGGAAACTGGCAGGCCGGACTTGAGTCTGGAGATGGGAAGTACAGTGCCTGCACTCTGAAGGAGGGGTGTTAATGTTGCAGTTTAAACTGTAGTGTAAAGCACCCTTCTGGCAAGACAGTGATGGAGTGAATGATGGTGAAAGTTTTTCGTTTTCGGGCCAACCCTGCCTTGGTGGGAATCGGCCAGTGTGATAATAAAAAAAAAAAAAAACTTTTGCTATCTCTTTTTTTTTATAATAAAAAAATTTTAAAATTTCCCTCTCAGTAGCCGTGTTAGTTTAAGTATTTTGTAAATATAAATATTGATCCAGAAAAGGTTTTGGCATGTTAGGGTTTTTTGAAATTAACAATATTCATAATGTGTAAATCTTGTTTTGTCACGACAGTACACAAAAAATAAAATTTTTTTTTTTTATTTTTTTTTAATTTTGTTTTTAATTTTGAAAATGATTTAATTTGATTTTTATTTTGAGTATGGTTTAATTTTTATTTTTGATTTAAAAGATTTAATTTTAATTTTTATTTGATTTTGATGCACATTCACTAAAAAAGTATAATGTGCGCTTTTTTTCACGAGTTTCCAAATCAAGAGCTTCGTTTTAAAAAAGTAAGCTTTTATAAGTACAGTGGTACCTGGTTTCAAAGCTCCCCAAACTCAACAATATGTAAGTTTTTTTTGTAAGGGTTTTTTTTTAAAGGGATTTTTGGGGTCTGAAAAAGGGCAACTAATTTTCAAATTTTTCCTTATGGGGAAAAAATTCATTCGGTAAAGGACCCAACAATTCTGGAAGAATTAAATTTTGTAACTTTTGGTCCACTGTACATGCTCATCTACTTGACACCAATATTAGCCAAGAGGCACATTTTTTTTTTTTTAAAATCATGGTTGGTATTTTGTATGTTTAAATGAAAAAACCTTTGGGGACCTTTTATTTAAATATTGTTTGCCCAATTTTTGGGACTTATTAAATTATTGATTTTTAATATACGTAAAGTACCCCAGGGGCAGCACCAGAAATCATCAAACCCCCAATAATAAAAATAATAGTAATGAAATAATATATGATGAAAGTACCACAAAATAATCTGCAATGGAAAAAAATTATGAATTTCAGTTTGCTTGGACCCCTTTAAACCTTTTAAATTTAATGCCCTTGGCTATTAATTAATGGTTATTGGGCCCCTTAGTGTGACCACACAAAAATTGACCATTAGCTAGTCACACGTGTATTAGTTAATGGTCCAAGTCAGCCCAGATTTGTCATAATGTCAGTCTCCTATGGCGGGTTATTTGTGTATTGTTCCAGTCCGGGTTGTCTTTTTATTTTTTAAATAAAAATTTCTAAAAAAGGGTTCCTCAAACAATGCACATGCGCACACGCTGGGGTGCACAACACCACAACCCAAAACACACCCACAAACACACAAGAAATTAGAGAAAGTAAAAAGGTTTTGCAACAAAGCTTTTCCAGAGCAAAGGGGGGAATGCCCTATGAAAAAAATTTAAAGGGGAAATGGGTTGACGACACTGGGGGCGGGAGGGTCAGGGGGAAATATAATACATAAAAAATATTGCGAGGAATAGACAAGGGACAGAGACGGGATGTTCCAGTTGGGACCGGGAACAAGGGGTACAATTTGGAACGAAGACTCAGTTATGAAAGGGATGTTGGGAAATTTTCTTCAGTCATAGTTTTTTAGGAAGGGGAAATAATCGGGAAAGCGATGTAGTCGAGACGGGGAACTTACATGGTTTTAAGATGAGGTTGAAAAAGCTCTGGGCAGGGGGGAGGGAGGCCCGTTTCGGTCAGTGAAAAGGGAGAGAGGAGCTGAGTCTCGACCCCCGCAACCACAATTAAATTTGGGACACTCACACACACACACACACAACACACACACACACACCCCAAACACCACACACACACCACACACACAAAAACACACACACCCCACACACCCAAAACACACATTACTCTCTCCTAAGCTCCCTCAAAAGTTTTGGGGGCTCCCCTGTGTAATATTTTTTCTCACATATTTAACATTTTTTTTCCCCCATTTTTTCAAAAAATTTTAAACGCTGGAATGCATGTAGAGAGCCCTATATCATTCAAACCCTGTCACCCCATGCTAGTTTCCTGTAATTTTATCTGCATCTTTTTTTTAGTAAAATGTGCAGCTTAGTATTACAGTCAAGCACTGAAATTTTTTTGATGGAGGTATTCTGATCTTGTTCAGTTCAGAAGTTCGGTAGAATCCCTGTATCCATGGATTAGGTTTCCATGGTTTCATTTATCCGAAGTTTACTGTGGCCTGACAGTAACCCTTAATTTTGTTTATAATTGCTCCAGAGTGGGAAAAGTGGTCATGGTGGCAGTTCTTCAAAGTCAAAGAAAAAGCCGTTAAGTGCTTCCCATCATTTGAAAAAAAAATGCTAAATCTTAACTTACTGTGTGTAATTTGTCAAGTGAACTTTATCATAAGTATGTATGTAAACGGAAAACAACTTAAAGGGTTTAGGTATCCATGGGAGGTCTTGGACATATCTCCTGCGGTTTATGGGGGACTACTGTATTCAAAAATCTAAAACAAGTTCTCCCAGGTTAGGTAAATGGACGCAAATGCAGTTAATGTGACATTTTATTGTGGCACGTTTCACCAGAGAGCAAAACATTGCCACAATGTCACATTAGTCCATTTATTTTAAACATTTTGTCAATAATTCTACCTTATTACAAGTTCCAACAACTTTTCAAAACCTATTCAAAATATGTATGGGGGGAAAGTTTGAAAGAACAATTTCTTTGGCAAAACATTGCAGCGCATATCAAACATTGGAATGTAAATGTAGTCAGTGTTTGACTATAATAGATAGAAATAGTTTCCCTATAAAATTTGTGTGCGGGAGGGTCCCGCTTATACAGTAAGTTAGGTTCTGGTCTACTGCTCTAAAGTGAAAATCAATGTAAAATGAACCATTGCCTCTTTTCATTTTTAAAATTTGTACACCTACCATCCGACTTACGACCGAGTTCAGTTCCGAGAAAGCGGTCGTATGTCGAAAGGGACGTAAGTCGAATTTACTACTAAATTTCAGCAAAACATTTTTGTAATGACTTTATTTTATTGTTTTATTTTGGTATTTCATAATTTACTTTATTTTTTATGTTGTTAGTACTGTATTTTATACTGTAAGGTTTAGGATAAACACTTTGTACAACACAAATAGTTGTTTATTTCCCAGAAAATTTGGGGCATAAAAAACACGGTCGTAAGTCAAGTGGTCGTAATTCAAGCAGGTCGTAAGTGGGATGGTAGGTGTATATAAATGCCGATAACATGTTTACACTGTCATATATTACGTGAGCAACAGAGCTAGGCCAAAAAAATGCATATACAGTACACACATTACTTCCCTTTTTAACCCGTAAACCGGTCCAAGCAGATCTACGTTCACGCATAGTGCTACAAACGAAGATCTACGTTTTTTTTACACATTTTCAAATATAACAAAAAAAAGTAGATCAGAGTTTTTTACACATTTTCAAATGTAGAAAAACAAAAAGAAGATCTACTTTTTTACTACTTTCAAATGTTGAAAAAAACGTATGTATTTTTTTGGGACCGTTTACGGGTTAAATACTGGGGTTTACTTAGCTTATAGTGAGTGGTGAATACATATACAGTGGCCCCCCGGTTAACGAACTTTTTTCATCCAGAAGTATGTTCAGGTGCCAGAAACTGACCGAATTTTTTCCCATAAGGAATATTGTGAAGTAGATTAGTCCATTTCAGACCCCCAAACATACACGTACAAACGCACTTACATAAATACACTTACATAATTGGTCGCATTTGGAGGTGATCGTTAAGCGGGGGTCCACTGTATTTATTGTAGGAAGTCCCAAATAAATGAAGAATGGGTGTAATTGAAAACCGCTGCATTTGCGAAATGCCATAAAGTGAAGTGCTGTATACAAGCAGGGCCCGCCTATATTAGTGTTTGCTAGTTTAAAAAAATGCAGCTGAAGACAATATAGCATTTTGTAAAGATTGATTTTGGGGAAAAACATACACGTTGCAAGATGACTTAATAATGACCACTTGTGGAGGATGACAATGGTACAGAGACTTGGGGCAATTAGACCGAACATTGATAAATTAAATACATCTCGTCTTATGTTTACAGCAGCAGAAATTGAAGAAGACGCAAGTGTTTTTACGGGCCGCGAACACGTCTCCCGCCCCCCAAACCTCTCACCGAAGACTTCTCTGCTGGAACTTTTTATACAAAAATATTGGCAAGGATTTATCCAAAGTGTGTATGCCCGTTACTTTAATGAACCTCTCAATATGCTACAAGTAAGTTATATATTCAAACATCCTAATATAGTTTAATATAGTACTTAAAATGAACCCCTGTTTGTTTTAAGTAAGTTAATTCTCAAATTTTCTTAATTAGCCTAATAAAGTATTTTTAAATGAACCTCTTAATATGCTGCAAGTGAGTTGTATTCTCAAAGAATCCTGAAACTTGGTAATAATGGTAGAATTACCAACAAAATGTTATGTAATGGACACGACGCAACTAATGTGATATTTTTTGTGGCAATGTTTTGCTCTTCAGGAGCTTTGTCAGGTTCCTGGAGAGCAAACATTGCCACAATAAAATGTTTCTTTAGTTGAATCTGTATCTATTTACCTAACAAATCCTGGATTCCTGTCTTTCATCCATTATTGTCCTTGTTCTTGTTTTCCCTCCTTCCTTCAACTCTTATTTATTGCTAAAATAATAATAAACTTTTTTTTCTAAAAGTATATGTGCAGATTTTTTTGATCAATACATGTACCTAGCTTCATCTTTAATATACAGTAGTACCACCGTATCAGCGGGTCCGGGTTTCTGCGGTCTAAACCCCGGCCCAAAAATAACCCCTTTAATTTAACCCTTTGACTGTTTTGGTCATATATATTCGTCTTATGAGCCAGTGTTTTTGATGTATTAATACGCCAAAATTTTTAGTGGCTTCAGATCAAGCGGGGGAAAGCTGGTAGGCCTACATGTGAGAGAATGGGTCTGTGTGGTCGTGTGCAAAGTATAAAAAAGAATCCTGCAGCACACAGTGGCGTAATGAGAAAAAAAAAAAATCCAACCCTGTTTTTAGATGAAAACGCCAAATTTGAGGTGTATTTTTGTATATATTTATGGTTGTATTCTCGTTTTCTTAGTCTCATTTCTTAGAAGGAAAACATATTACAGACATAGAGTGATTTTGATTTGTTTTTACAATGAAAAGGACTTTGGAAAATTTAGTCATAGTAGCGGAAATGTTGGATTTTTGCCGATGTTCAAGTAAACAAATGACGTCACCATCCATTTAAATGTCCAACTAACCATTCTAATACGGAGTCATGAATGGGTTGACATTATTTATACAATTATTACAATAATGCAGTAGTTGCATAACATAAATCTTCTATTTTTTGTGAATAAAAATTCAAAATAGAAAGCAAAAAGTAATAAAAGAGGCCTAGAGACATGACTAATGAACAGAGAAAATGTTTTAGTACCAAGAATGTCTGCATTGTTCATTCTGGACCCTATTTGAAATTGGCCCTCTTTTTTAATCTGCATGAAATTGGCCAAATTCCCAATTTCTGACCACTTTTTTTGGGTAGTTGAAGTCGAAATAGGCATTTTCTTGTACCAGTTGATAGAACAAATGGAGTAAAAAGAAATAACTATGAGTTTGGTCGACGAAACAGTGGAATTGGGCCGAAAATAGGCTAAAAGGGGGCAAAATTGCTGATGGTATGTATCACTGAGATCGCAAACTTTGCAAGAGGAATTTTCCAAAAATTTTTTCTATCAGATTTCGTACTTTGGTGCATTCCATTGGGAAAAATCCTTTGTCATTTCATAAGAAAAAATTTTTTTTTTTTTAAATATTTTGCGACCAGAAAACATTTTGGTTTTGGGGGGCACGGCAATTAAAAGGGTTTAAATAATAATATCTTTTTTTAGTAAAATTACATGTAAAGGAATACAGCCTAGTTGACATAAATGACATACTACTATATAGATCTCTCTTGTTTCTGAGCTTTTCCTGCAAATTATGTCAGTTTTGTCCCAAAAAGCCCCCCCACCAGTCCACTAACACCCGGGATCCACAACCCCCGGGGTACCCTTTTTACTGATGGATGAATATGACAACGGGTGTAAAAAACATGCCAGTGTTTCTACCCCCGCGGGGAATAAACCCAACCCTCGGTGCAAAGCGAGAGTTTTTACCACTAGGCCACGAGGCCCCGTGCTTAAAATGACCCCCAAACACAAAAGGCGTAACAGTGAATTTCTTCAAACCCTAGGGAAGGTGAAGTTTTTCCTCATGAAAAGTTTACTTCTCCACTTACTGGGCTTAATTTATCAATTAAACTTTCTGGTATGTATGTAAACAAAAAATTTAAAATTAAATATGGGTTTTGCTGGGGTCCGCATTTTTGGGGAACCACGTTTGGTCTAAAATGTACCCCCCGGATACGGGGGTCCTACTGTATCTCTAATTTAAATTTTGGTTTTAAAGAATAAATCCCTTCAATATTATATAAACAAAGTTTTCTTTGTTCTGTATGCGCTTTTTCTAATATTTTTAAGGCTGATTTTTAGTGCCTTTTTACCCTATTTATCCTAATTGGTATGTAATTATCCTTTTTTATGGAAAACAATTTGTTTGTAAACACTGTGCAGAAACAAAAAGGCAGTAAAATGACTGGAACAATAACAAATAACCCCACACATAGGAGAGGGCTTATGACAAAGTTTTGGTCGTTTGACCTTTTTTAAAGTCACACTATATGTACGGCCCCCCTTTCTTTGTGTAGTGGACTCTGTAAATGGTCCAAGTCGACCAGATTTATCGCCATAAGCTTCTCTCTCTATGTGAGGGTTATTTGGGAAAAACGTTTTCAATTAGGCCAAAACCTCTGGGTTAAAATGTACTTTTAATCCTTTAATTTAAAGTATTTGTATACAGTAGAGTATTTAATGTTTTTGTTTTTTTTTTCCAAAATTTTAACATTATTTTGACGTAACTTCTCTGACGTCATCCCCTTTATTCCTTTACAAGGTTTTAATCTGTCAGACTGTTTTAAAAAATAAAAATATGGGTTTTTTACATGATATTTTGCATATGTTTTTCTGTTTCTCTATATATAATATAATAGGAATACCATGGGGAAGTGGAGAAAAATCCTTCCCCCATAAGGGGTTGTCATAAATGGCGACTAAAATGCTGGGAAAAAAGGGTAAAAAAACCCCCCTTATGCATAAATTACTAACTGTAAAGAGAAGAAAATTTTTAAGGGTTCTTCTTTTTTTCAAGCGTTGTAAGGTTGGGGATGTCCGGATGATAAAAAAATAAAATAGGAATACAGTTTTTTTTTTTTTCTTTTTTCAACACACTGGCTGTATCCCACTGAGCTCAGTTTGGCCCCCAAAAAAAAAAAAGTTTTTCTTTTTAAAATTAGTACTGTATACAGGGGAAAAGGGGTTTCTAGCCCCCTTCTCCCCAAAATTTTTTGTCGCCTCTTACAACATTCAAAGGGCTTTTCTAGGAAAATTCTGTTCCCTTTTCCCCTTGGGGAACTTTTTTTTTTTCCCAAAAAATTAAAAATTTTTGGTAAAAACATCATTTTGAATAAGTGCCCAAATTTTTTAGAGCCATAAAAAAATGTGGGCACTAAAATTTCTTTAACTTTTAGAGGATTGTGAAGAAGGAATACGTGAACTGTTAGACAAACTGCAGGTTTGGGAAAATGCCGGGGACCGCATGGTTCAAGTAGCAACCCTTTGCAGTCTCTGTATGCTCTTTCAAATTACCGTGCGGCTCATAAACCCTTTAATCCTCTATTTGGGAGAGACCTATGAGTGCATCAGAGAGATAAAGCTTCGATTTGTGCTTTTGAACAGGTAACAACTTTGAGCCCGGAAAGGGGGGAAGTACATGCTGCATTGAGAGGGGTGGGGATGTTTGTATTTTTTGAACTGTAGTATTATCACTGGAAAGACGTGATGAAGTGAAGTATGGTGAGTGTTTCTTTTCTTTTTTTTTTTGGGGGGGGCACTCTGCCTCAGGGGGGAGACATCCAGGTGTTAAAAAAATAAATGTCATATAAACTGGATTTAATCGCTTTTTACTTTCTTATACCCACATTGACCATTTTCCCGACAAGGTTGAGTAAACCCAAAGAATGAAATTTGTTCACCATTATTCATTCGTAGCTGTCTTGCCAGAAATCATTTTGAAGTCCATTCGGCCCTCCATTTTGCACCTTGCTGCCTTTTGCAGCTGTGCTGCCTATCAGGAATTGGTCAAGTCTAGAGCAAAGTGCAATCAACATTAACTGTTTCCACTCACTAAAAGGGGATGTTGATCGGGCCCAAAAGGTCACATTCTTTCACTCTCTCACCAGCCTACAACCTGACATGGGCCAGCACCAAACATTCGCTGCATACTGTTTCTACAGTAGATGTCAGCTCGCCTCTGTGCCTATGACTTACCCAGCATTCTGTTAATCTCACATTTACACTAGTGCAGGTGCCGATGGTAACAACTAAAAACAATTTCCCACCAAGGTAGGGTGACCCAAAAAAAGGGAAAAACTCAGTCCACCATCACACATTTCAGGGCCATGTAGCTGTAAGTGCCTGGGCATACAACTTCAGATCTCTCAGACTGAGCATTCAATCCATTCTTTAGTACAGGCAGCAGACCCAAATAATGTGTAGGCTCTAATCCACCTTTCCCCACTTTCCAACCCTTCCTTGGACAAGCCCTACCCCACATTCTCTCCATCTCTGATTTATATACCTCCTTAGTCATTATATTTTGCTCTATACTCTGTGTGCACCCTCTTAATTTTTGCTCTTGGTAACCCACACCTAATCTAATGCTCTGAATTCTCTGCATAATATTCACATCACACATTACCTTCAAACTCAGTGTCTCCACTGCCTCCAGCCTCCTCCATGCTTCCCTATAAACATTGTTAGCACCACTATATTCTTGGACATTCTCATTTTTGCCTCCATTAGGTAAAGGTCCCTGCCCCACAATATTTCAACACAGCAGGGACATTACCAGAAAGCCTTGGAGACAGGGTACACTAACAGGTACTGGATGACTTACACACAATTTGGGGAGAGATCAAGAAACTTCTAAAGGACCCTTTCATATATCAAAGGGAATAGGAACTGACAGGGTTTTACCATGGATTCTTGTGAGAGGAAGCAGAAGCACTTGTCAGAATCACTAGCTCAGATCTATATATCAATCGATACTGGACATTTTCCAAAGATCTTTGGGAAAATAGAAAATGTAGTCCCCTATATCCAAGAAAAGAAGAACAGACATGAAGCTTTTAAATTACAGACCACTTTCTATGATACGCATACCATGCAAGGTATTAGAACCCTTACTGTTTCTGGTTATGTGACTGACTTTCCAGAGGAATTTTAATCAGATGTATCCTTGTTTGCTGATGATGTAAACCAATGAGAAGAGATTCAGATGAAAGGGAAAGGGTCTGAATGGACCTGGACAAACTGTTTTGGGTTAATTTGGTAAGCAGTTGCTTGAATTCATTCCCATTAAATTCAAGGTTTAAAGATTGGGAAAGGGCAAGAAGACCAGACACAGAGACTGCAGACTGTGCTGGTTCACCTAGGGTGAACAAGCACCCAGTATAACACCAGAGGCTCATCAGCTGAAGAACCTCTGTATTCAATGCTCATCTGGCAGGAATCTCAACAAAGAGTCATTCCAGGCCCTTTTTACAACATATGTCCGGCCCATTTTGGAGTACACAGCAACAGCATGGAACCCACACCTGAGAAAGCATGTTGGTGGCCCGGTGGCCTGGTGGCTAAAGCTCCCGCTTCACACACGGAGGGCCCTGGTTCGATTCCCGGCGGGTGGAAACATTTCGACACTTTTCCCTTACCCCTGTTGTCCTTTTCACCTAGCAGCAAATAGGTACCTGGGTGTTAGTCGATGGTGTGGGTGGCATCCTGGGGGACAAGATTAAGGACCCAAGGGAAAATAAGTTAGACAGTCCTCCGATGACGCACTGACTTTCTTGGGTTATCCGGGGTGGCTACCCTCCGGGGTTAAAATCTGAACAAAATTTCTTATCTTATTTTATCTTATCTTACATAAGTGCGGGTGTTACAATAAGACTCCATGGGAAGGGCAACAGAATTCTTCCTCCGTAAGCCATGGTGTTGTAAGAGGCGACTAAAATCCCGGGGAGAAAGGGGGTTTAGTAACCCCTTCCCCTGTATACATTACTAAAGTTAAAAAGAGAAACTTTTTTTTCTTTTTGGGTCACCCTGCCTTGGTGGGATTTTGGCGGTGCATTGAAAGAAGAGAGTTACAATAAGTACGAGGTTCTGGTTGTATGAGCTATGAGGGGAGGCTAATGGAATTTAAACTAACAACATTGGAAGACAGACCAGGTGAGATATGGCTGCAACATACAAAAAATTTTCTGGGAGTTAAGGGTAGACAGGGATAGGCTTTTGAGGAACAGGTACTGTGACACTGCTGGGAAATTAAAGGCACATCACTATCAGCACTGTTCCATTACATCACCATCAACACTCACTATATCACTATCAGCACTACCTGTAATTTCATCACTTCAACATTTTCATTGCATCACTCTCACCACTTTTCTAATACATTTTTTTTTTTTTTTTCAAACAAGTCAGCCCTCTCCCACTGAGGCAGGGTGACCCCACCGAGGGAGGGTGACCCACCGAGGCAGGTGACCCACCCAGGCAGGGTGACCCACCAGGCGGGTGACCCACCGAGGGCAGGGTACCCACCGAGGCAGGGTGACCCCCCGAGGCAGGGTGACCACCGAGGCAGGGTGACCCCGAGGCAGGGTGACCCAGAATCCCCAAAAAGAAAATACTTTCATCATCATTCAACACTTCACCCCACTCCACACTTATCACTGTTTTTGCAGAGGTGCTCAGAATACAACAGTTTAGAAGTATATACGTATAAAGATACACAACATATATTACTATATTTCATTAAATTTCAATATTAAAAAAGTTTTTTTTTCAACAAACGGCATATCCCACCAAGGCAGGGGGACCTAAAAAAAAAAGAAAGTTTCTCTTTTTTAATTTAGTAATTTACCGAGAAGGGGTTACTAGCCCTTGCTCCTGGCATTTTAGTCGCTTCTTACGACACACGTGGCCAACGGAGGAAGGAAAAATAATATATCCCCCCCTAAAAGACAATAATTCAGTTAATCTTAATCTTTGGCGATTATTGTACAGAGGATCGAGTGTTCACCATAACTACACCTGAGTACTTCTTTCTTTCAACAAACCATCCGTATCCCACCGAGGCAGGGTGGCCGAAAAAGAAAAACGAAAGTTTCTCTTTAAATTTAGTAATGTATACAGGAAAGGGGTTACTAGCCCCTTGCTCCCAGCATTTTTAGTCACCTTTTACAGTGCGCTTTGGCTTATGGAGGAAGAATTCTGTTCCACTTTCCCATGGAAAACCCTGAGTGATTTAAAAGCGTTAAAATTAGCTTGTGAAGACATTATGCTTTTGTTTTAATATACGAGAGTTGACTCTCGTCAACACTCGTCAAGATATAAGCAGCGAGATGACTGCTGTGGAAGAAGAGATGATGTCTAGTATATAGGGCACCTACCATCTAGTTCATCCTGTACCAGGATGAACTGTAGATTACCTTGATTAAAACCCCTCAAACCATTTGGAAAATTGTATTGTAGAATGACTAATGTTAAGGATCTACCATGAGCCAAAGGTTAAGACCAGGTCAGGGGATGTTGTTGACCATAAGCTTCTCTGGGGTGGGAGCCATATTGTGACTGTATTGTTGCATGGACGGATTCTCTGTATTATGACTCCGTGGGTTTCGGTGTATGGGTGGACCCTTGGTTATCGGCTGTTCCTGTTATTGGCCAACTCGGTTATAGGCCAGTTTTTCGGCTTCCGGTTATTGGCCAGTTTTTCGGATACACAAAACCCGCACATAAAAGAGAGAAGCTTACGACGATGTTTCGGTCCGACTTTGACCATTGACAAAGTTACACTAACAGAGGTGGAGCAGGGCAGCTTATATAGGCAGGAAGAGGTGGAGGTAGTAGTAGTAGTAGTAGTAGTACAAGAATTGTATATAATACCGACAAGATGAAATTAAGACACAAAGCACAACACCGGGCCCTCCCCACGTAGACGTTTTGCCTTCCAGCCAGCCACTGGATGGCGAAACGTCCACAACAAAGCAACCAGACACCGCACATGTGTCTTAATTTCATCAGTAGTTGTAGTAGTAGTAGAAGAAAAGAGTAGTAGTAGTGGTAGTGGTAGAAGTGGGAAATACTTCGAGACTGTTCTTCTTCCTACCCTCGATGTGCAACCCTTTACTCTGGCTCCGCTATGTGGATGACATCTTTGCTCTGTGGCCTCATGACTCCAGTCTCTTCCAACCTTTTCTTGAAGCCTTAATAATCTTTGCCCTTCCATAAAGTTTAAAGCTGAATGGGAATCTAATTCCTTGCTTCCTTTCCTTGATGTCCATGTCCACCGCTCAGATACAGGTTTTTCCTTTTCCGTTTACCGTAACCTATGCACAGTGGCATGTACATTCCCCTACTTTTCCTATCATGTTCCCTGTCAAGAAAAGTGTTCTTATCTCCCTCTTTCTCCGTGCCTCCGCATCTGTGACCCCTCAGTTCCTTCCAGCAGAAATTTCCCATCTTTATAATTCTTTCTCCCATCTTGGCTACCCTTCCCATTTCATAGACTCTGGGCCCCCTCACGTGCTAACGCAATTTCTTCTCTCCCCAAAATCTCTACTCATGGGAACTCTCCTATCCTCTGCCTTCCCTACATTTCCTGTCTTTCTTAATCTCAACAATTCTCTCCGTCCCTTAGACTCAAGCTTACCTTCCGCCAGCTAACACTCTTCGCACTAATCTCGTTCATACCTCTCCTCCCTCTAACAGATGTTCCTGGGGTCTACTCTATTTCTTGCTCCTCCTGTCCTCTTCAATACTTCGGAGAAACTGGTCGATCTCTTTCTGACAGACTTGGGAGCACAGAAATTGTGTTAGGCTTGCGACACTAACAATGCTCTTTTCTGTCACGTCAGAGATCATAGCCATCCTATTGAGGGTCTTCTGCTAAAACTGTCTTCCCTACTTCCAACTCGAACAGTCGCCGTCTAGTTGAATCCTCTATAATACACAACTTTCCTTGTATAAACCCTTTTGTCCTGGCTTCGTCTCTGTAGATCCCTTTCCCTCTCCACTACATTGTAAAATGCTCCAAACTTCAGAACACCCGTGACTTAACCTGAATCCTCATTTTTTCTTTTTTTCTTTCTTTTTCTTCTTCCTCTTCCCCTTTCCTCTTTCCTTTTCTCCTCTGGGTTGTCTTTCCTCTCTCCTGTCTCGTGTTTCTTTTTCCTTTTCATTTATTTTTTTTATTTAAACCACTTCCCCTTTCACGCACCTTTGTGCGCTTGCTCTCCCTCTGTGGGCATCAGCTCTCTTGCAGTGCTCCCTTCCCTTTGTTTTTTTTTTTTTGACTGGCTCGTCATCCTTATTTCCCACTTCTACCACTACCACTACTACTACCCCTTCTTCTTTTACTACTAACAAATACTGATGAAATTAAGACACATGTGCGGCATCTGGTTGTCTTTGTTGTGGACGTTTCGCCATCCAGTGGCTGGCTGGATGGCGAAACGTCTACGATGGGGATGCCCGGGTGTTGTGCAAAGTGTCTTATTTCATCTTGTCGGTATTTTATACAATCTTTTACTACTACTACTACTACTACAAATACTATTACTACTACTACCTCCACCTCTTCTGCCTTTTATATAGCCGTCCTGCTCCACTCTGTTAGTGTTTGACTTTGTCAATGGTCCAAGTCGGAACCGAAACGTCGTCGTAAGCTTCCTTCTTTTATGTGCGGGTTATTTGTGTATCTTTGTGTATGTAATTGTAAGAGAGTTTGAGAGCGACATAGACTTAAAGTAAAACCCAAAATGACACTGCTAGAACCTGACACCAAACTCTCTTCAAGTCTGGAGTAATTCACAGAAAACAGCAGTGGAAAGTCAAGCACTTACAAGCACAAGGCAGTATGTAGTGAGATCAAGAAGCCTCAGTAACATTCGTGTTTTGATCAGACAGTGCAATGAGCTAGAGGAACCAGCACTAAAGGACCAGATGGAAAATGGATCTGGAAGAATAGCAGCCCAGGAACTGAATGAGGGTATGGGGGAACTGGAAGTTAGTAGGACTCCAGAACCTCGCACATGTATGGAGGTGAAGGTAGTAGGATGGTTTGCAAGGATTTTTCAGAGCAAACATAAACTGAGTGTTTAATTTCAGATGGTGACTTTTTTTTGATGTTTCAGTAAAGGGGGTTCCTCGATTAGCGACGAATTCATTTCCCGACGTAGTCTTGGGAAGGAACTCCATCAGTGAGATCAGTCTTAGGCTTAGTGAATCTGTTAGTCGACAGTGTAAGAGATAAAGTAGCAGTTTAACCCCCTCACCATCCGTGCCATAGTTCTATAGCTTAGAATTCAGTGTCCATGCCATAGCACTATGCCAAAATTCTAGTGGCTTCAGATTTAGTGCAAGGAGGTGGTGCCACATCTAAGAGAATGGGTCTGTGTGATCAATTTGTGCAGTAAAACAAAAAAATTGGGGTGCTTCGCATTGCATTGTGGGAATGCCATCGGTAGCGGTAGCTCGCGGTAGCAAAAACTCACTCTCTATCGAATTGGGAATCTCCTCTTCCCAAGTGAGAGTTTAACATGGATGGAATGGGAAAATGAAGAGGAATTTTATGGCTTTGAACACCATGACCAAAAGCAACATTCAGGATGACAGGAGTAGTGCTGTAAAAACCCTATGACCCTTTAACCATCCACCTTTGGTCTGGTCCGTTTGGGTCACATTCATTGTACTTCACCCTAGGTGTAAGCTTACATTTTCCTGTGACCAGGGCTAAGAATGTAAGTAAAGGTGATGATAGTGATGTGGATTTTGATTTCTTAGCTCTTGATGACAAATTGAGTAGCCACAGTGAGAATGAATATTCACCAGTGAAGTGTTAATTTATGCGACACCTCATGATGTCTAGTAGTGTGCCATATGCTATTCCATGGGGACGGAGCACATCCCACACTACATCCTGTGGCCCTACAACAGGAATAGACAGTTTAATGTGAAAATGATATGGCTTACGATTTGGGATGGATAATAGACCACATGTGTCAGTAATGGTGGTGGTGCCTGTAGGGTGCAGCACCAGCAGCTGCCCAGGCTGGGAGCCATGCCATTGGCTCAGCACATCCACAACCCAGGGCATCCTCAACCACCCCCACACAACTCATACAACCACGACCATAACCACAACCAGCTATAATAGCTAAAACTTACCAACAGACCACATCTGGGATTGGGAGTAAAATGCAAATTTTGTGCTCAGTCTCCATCAATTTAATGACAGTCACAATGGAATCCTGCCCAACTGTACCCTTGGTAGCACTACAAGCGAACTGGAATTTTTTTGACAGTTTTTAAACCAACCCTTGATGGAAATTATTGTCAGGAAAGTAATGGGTATTTTGATTACACCGTGGCAGACACAGTAGTTTCACCACAGTCATGACAACACCAGTGGAAAGAGACAAATGTGGCTGAGATGTATTTGTTTTTTGCCACAATAATGCTTATGCCACATGTGTATAAGTATATCAAGTTATACTGGTCCACTGACCTACTTTGGCCTTCAGTAAAATGATCCAAGTCAGCAGATTTCTCCTACTATTATGTACACAACAATTCTCTGACTAAACAAGACCTGACAGAAATGGCATGTTATACAAAATAGAGAATGTTTTTATGTATCTGAAACAGAAGTTTGGTAAATACTTTTATCCATGCAAGAATCTTGTTATTGATGAGTCTGATTATGTTCAAAGGTAGACTGTCATTCAAGCAATAGGTACTGTGCAAAGGAAAACATTTTGGTATCAAGTTGTTTATGCTTTGTAATCGCAAGATTTAATTGTGTACATTCTCCATGGGGAAGTGGAACAGAATTCTTCCTCCGTAAGCCATGCGTGTTGTAAGAGGCGACTAAAATGCCGGGAGCAAGGGGATAGTAACCCCTTCTCCAGTATATATTACTAAATTTAAAAAGAGAAACTTTGTTTTTCTTTTTGGGCCACCCCACCTTGGTGGGATACGGCCAGTTTGTTGGGGAAAAAAAATTGTGTACATAAAAAGTAAAATATTAAAAATACCATTAAGTTATTGGGTATCTCAGGTGATGTGATGAGAACAGTGATGGAACCATATCTTGGTAAGAGCATACATTATGTAACTGATAACTGGTACACAAGCCCCATACTAAGTGATTTCTTGTGAGTGAACATGACAGATTGTGATATAGCACATGCCAATCATCCAGGACTGAAGAAGTCACTCGTGTTGAAACATTTCACCATAATAAGTGTCCAGAATTTGTACATTAGTGTCTCTTTCCATATTATTAAACTGTTAATGCTACTCAAGGTTTATGCTTCAACACCCAACCTGACTCTGCAGCTCACCACCCTCCTTGTACGGGTGTTCCTCGCTTAAAAAGGGGGTTATGTTCCACCCAAACCCCGTCGTAACTCAAAATCATCATGATTTTAAATATGATTATTGATAAATAAGTAAATAAATAACTTCTCCCAAATGAATAAGTTAATTTTTAAATTTTTTTTATTAGCACATGGGCCATTTCCCACCAAGGCGGGGTGGCCTGAAAAAGAAAAACTTTCATCATCATTCACTCCATCACTGTCTTCCAGAGGCATGCTTACACTACAGTTAAAAAAACTGCAACACAAACACCCCTCCTTCAGAGTGCAGACACCCGTACTTTCCATCTCCAGGAATCAAGTCTGGCCTGCCAGTTTCCCTGAATCCCCTTTATAAATGTTACCTTGCTCACACTCCCCAAAAGCATGTCAAGTCCTAAAAGCCATTTTTCTCCATTCGCTTCTGTCTAACATGCTCATGCACACTGCTAGAAAGTCCAAGCCCCTTGCAAAACAAAACCTCCTTTACCCCCTCCCTCCAAAAATTTCCTGGCCAACCCTTACCCCACCTTCTCTCCACTACAGATTTATGCACTCTTGAAGTCATTCTATTTCGTTCCACCCTCTCTACATGTCCCGAACCATCTCGTAACCCCTCCTCAGCTCTCTGGGTAATAGTTTTGGTAATCCCACACCTCCTCCTAATCCAAACTACGGATTTTTCCTGCATTATATTCAAAAACACATTCCCCTCAAACATGACATCCCCCACTGCCTCCACCCTTCTCCTTTTTGCAACATTCACAACCCATCCCTCAAAACCCTACAAGAGTTTTGGGTAAAATAATACTCTCGTATTTTCCCCCTTTTTGCTTTCTGGATAAATTCTTTGCCCCAAACCCTCTGTGCACCACTCCCCCTTTTTTCCCTTGCAGTTCTATTTTCACCTCACCTACAAAACCCCCATCTGCTTACACGTCCACTCTCAAATATCTGGACCATTAAACCTCCCCATCTCTCTCCCCCCAAATCGATACCAGTCTTCCGTTCCCAAAATTTTTTTTTGTTTTTTCTCCACTTTTTCTTTCCTATATTCATTTTAATTTTTCTTTTAAACCATAAAAACTATAACCAACCCTCTGCAACTTTTTTTCAAACTCCCAAAACCCCAGTGCACAGCAAAGAGCAACTGTGAAACTCACACTTGTGTTGATTCTTTATCTTTTAACCCCTAACCCCCTCTTGCCACCCCCGACCCTTCAGTTCTCTTACAATTCCTTTTATAAATTTTTGAAAACCCATTTTGACATTACACACCTTGTCAAAGGCCTACCTTTATGGAAATAATTTTCCCCTTGCCCCATACTCAAAACCCTGAGCCTCACTATCCTCGTAAAAACTTTTCACCGCTTTCAGAACCACCTCCTTGCCATCTTTTGCAACATCGCCACATTCCCCCCTATCCACCCTATCATATCCCTTTTTCCAAATCCATAAATCCAAAATATTTTTTTTACTTTTATCTAAATACTGTTCACCTATGTTTCACTGTAAACACTTGGGCTATACACCCCCTACCTTTCCTAAAACCTCCCTTTTTCTCTCTATCTTGTTTCTGTCTTAGTCAAATTCTTTCATAAAAATACCCTAACTTTACTTGTAACCAAAAAGGCTTATTCCCCCATAATTTTTTCACACTCTTTTGTCCCTTTGCCTTTATACAAAGGAAATATGCATGTTCTTGCCAAACCGAGGTACCTTTTCCCCCTTCCCTACATTTATTTAAAAACACTAACTACCCAAAAAAATTTTCCCCCCTGCTTTTTAAATTTTTATCTTTACCATTAATCCCTCTACCTTACCCCCCTTTCTTTACCCCCTCCCATGTCTTCCCCCACACTCACAACTGGGCTTCCTCACTCCTAAAAATTTAGTCCTCCTTGCCCATAAATTAATCACAGCTTCCTATCTTCATCAACATTAACAATTTCTCAAATATTCCCGCCATCTTCCAATACGCTAATCTCCATTAATAACTCCTTTTTTAAACTAACAATTTCCAAAACTTTTTCTTATTTTCAACCAAATTTGTTTGAAATATCTCACTCCACCCTCTCATTTGTAAATAAAAAATAATTACTGAAAACTAAATTCAGTATTTGAAAAGTAAATAAATAAAATACATATGATATGAATGCATATGATAGAGTGGATAGAGGAGCAATGTGGCAGATGTTGCAAGTATTTGGATAGGTGGTAAGTTATTAAATGCTGTAAAGAGTTTTTATGAAGTTTAGTGAGGTCAGGTTAGGGTGTGTAGAAGAGAGGGAGACTATTTCCCGGTAAAAGTAGGTCTTAGACAGGGATGTGTAATGTCACCATGGTTGTTTAATATATTTATAGAGGGGGTTGTTAAGGAATTTTAAATGCTAGGGTGTTTGGGAGGGGGGTGGGATTAAATTATGGGGAATCAAATCAAAATGGGAATTGACACAGTTACTTTTTGCTGATGATACTGTGCTTATGGGAGTTTTCAAAAGAAAAATTGCAAAGGTTAGTGGAATGAGTTTGGGTGTGTGTAAAGGTAGAAAGTTGAAAGTGAACATAGAAAAGAGTAAGGTGATGAGGTGTCAAATGATTTAGATAAAGAAAAATTGGATATCAAATTGGGGAGGAGGAGTATGGAAGAAGTAAATGTTTTCAGATACTTGGGAGTTGACGTGTCGGCGGATGGATTTATGAAGGATGGGGTTTAATCATAGAATTTGTGAGGGAAAAAAGGTGAGTGGTGCGTTGGGTATATGGGGGAGTCAAAAATTGTTATCTATGGAGGCAAAGAAGGGAATGTTAAAGTATATAGTACCAAAAAATCTATATGGGTGTGAAGCTTGGGTGGTAAATGCAGCAGCGAGGAAAACGGTTGGAGGCAGGGGAGATGTCCTGTTTAAGGGCAATGTGTGGTGAAAATTTATTATGCAAAAAATTCGGAGTGTGGAAATTAGGAGAGGTGTGGGGTTTAAATAAAAGTATTAGTCAGAGGCAGAAGAGGGGTTGTTGAGGTGGTTTGGTCATTTAGAGAGAAGGATAAAAGTAGAATGACATGGAAAGCATATAAATCTATAGGGGAAGGAAGGGGGGGTAGGGGTCGTCCTCGAAAGGGTTGGAGAGAGGGGGTAAAGGAGGTTTTGTGGGTAAGGGGCTTGGACTCCAGCAAGCGTGCGTGAGCGTGTTAGTAGGAGTGATGGAGACGATTGGTACTTGGGACCTGACGATCTGTTGGAGTGTGAGCAGGGTAATATTTAGTGAAGGGATTCAGGGAAACCGGGTTTTTTTCAATATAGTCGGACTTGAGTCCTGGAAATGGGAAGTACAATGCCTGCACTTTAAAGGAGGGGTTTTGGGATATTTGGCAGTTTTGGAGGGATATGTTTGTGTATCTTTATATGTGTATGTTTTTAGACTGTTGTATTCTGAGCACCTCATGCAAAACAGTGATAATGTGCGAGTGTGGGTGAAAGTGTTGAATGATGATGAAAGTATTTTCTTTTTGGGGATTTTCTTTCTTTTTGGGGCACCCTGCCTCGGGGGGGAGACGGGCCGACTTGTTGAAAAAAAAAAAAAAAAAAAAAAAAAAAAAAATGTTACAGACTTGCCACCTTCATGTGATTTAAATTTTCTTAAGTTTCATCTCTAAAGTAATCGCTTTTGCGCCTTGTAAAGTTGAAATATCGTAAATCGAACCCCTTGTAAGTTGGGAACACCCGGTATAAATAGTCATCCAGGTTTCTCTTTTTGACTTGAAAAAGCCCACTGATGGTTTCAGTATATTATCAATAAAGATTCTCATTACATTTGTGTGCTCTGTAGAATGGGTGGAGATATTTTGCAGTTTTTGAACCGTAGTGTCGGTTGCAAACCCTTTTGGGAAGACAGCGATGGAGTGAAAGATGATGAAAGTGGGAAGCGGGTGATGGGTTAATAAAAAAAATAAATAATAACCACATATTTAGATCACAAAAAATCTTAAGAGAATTGTTAGGGAAGTTTTTCTAACACCACCCAAAAGGGAGAACAAGAAGCCATAGCTGGAAAACTAAAAAGATACTGAACATTTTCAAAAAATGTGGTTAGAATACAGAAATGGACCAAAGGGGGAAAGTAATTGCTCCCCCGTGCTATGAAAGTTGATTAATTAAATTTTGTAAGGTAATTAAGACATCAAGAATATAGCTCTGTTTTTGTAGTTACTAATAAGTAATTATACATTTAACATTTATTTAGAAGTTAAACTCCTTAACTGTACAAACACAGAGCTACGTTGTTACTGCTAGTGCTCCAAACATAGATCAGCATTTTATTTTTCCTGCCTCCAAATTTGGCATAATTGGCCTGAGATGCCTGGTCAGCATAGAATGGGTCTTAACACTCAGTGTGTGCAGTATTAAAAAAATCTGGGACCACTTAGTACCTTGTGGGAGCACCAGCTAGAGCAAACAGCGGCAAACACCAAGGATTCAATGATGTCATGTCGTGTTAATACTCCCCTTTTAAGAAGAAAGTGATGCTGACCCTGAGTTAAGTGGCTTTGAGGTGGATGTAGCCACAAGTTGGTCAAGGAAATATCAAAAACCTTGATAATAACCCATGTGCAACATTTGTGCAACATCCTTTCAATTTTGGTACCACTCGTAGTGTCACCCTGCCAGAATGTCTTATAACCTATGCCCAAAGTAAAGAGAAAATTCTGGAATGTATAATATGTGTTGGGCAGGCTGACTGGCTGGCCAGCAGGCTGAGTCGCTGGCTGATTGGCTTTGTCTGTCTCCGTCTATCTGTATCTCTGTCTATCAATGTCTATCTCTATCTCACAGGTACACACAAATACAATTATACATAGTGTAAATTACCTAGGATAAACCAAAATATCCAGACAAAGTGCTATACTGTGCTTGTAGATATAGTGCATAATAAGCATGACTGGCAAGTAGTAATACACATTTTCACGTGTTCGGGAATCAGACATGACTACTCTGCATTGTGTGTAATACCTGTTGGTTCACGAGTCGCTCTCTCTGAGACAGAAAGAGGGAGAAGCAGAAAAAAGACAGAAACAATCAGACAGAAAGACAGATAAACAGAGAGCTAAGACAGATGGACAGACAGACAGACATGTTTGTGTAACAATGAAGACAAACAGCCAAGGCAGTGCATGATCATCAAATGTCACCACTGCTGATAGTGCAGCAGTGGAGTGACACTCGTCTTACTCCTGGTGTCCAAAACATTGTTGGGACCTATAAATACTAAGTATATATTCTAGACAACAATATGTGACTAAGGTAGGTGAAAATGTTCACCTGTCACTGTGTGACTATTTGAGTACTATTTCACTACTAATATTAGCATCAGAACAAAGATTAGCTATGAAATCACAAGAACTACTACAAATTGTAATTATCAGAACATAAAAATTATATAAATTAAAAAAAAATGAGAAAAAAGGTATATCGGCAGCACTTCATGTTACCGTCAGGTGAGCGACAAGTGCCGACTTTGCAGCCTTAAATCTCCGTAACTACTGACTAAAAAAAAAATTCTTTTACTTTATGTACTTTATTTAAAACAAATGTCCTCTTTATTTAAAAAAAAAAAAGATGTTTTAAATATTTGGAGCTCTGGACGAGAGAACGTAGATGTACGTTTGGACAGTTAAGGGGTTAATACTTATGCTATATTTAACCGGTAAATGGTCCAAACATATACATATATACATGTATACGTTTTTACCGCTAGTGCCTCAAACGTATATATACGTTTTATGTGTCCTACATTTAACATTGCCACAATAAGCCTGGTCGCCTAGACATGTGAGAATTGGTGTGAGCACTCATTGTGCACCATATTAAAATAATTGGGATGCCTGGGTACATATGCTCTTTTCTCCTATTAAAAAACAACAATTTTTTTTTTTCTCAGAAAAGATGGGGCAGTACGGTAGTGAATGTATATATACATTTGGATCGTTTACGGGTTAATATTGTGTTCTAAAATTTAGCATGTGTATTCATTTATACAGCAGAGGAGGGACCCCTTTTTTATATATACAATACAGATGTAAATATTTATTTTCCTTGTAAAGCTTACAATGTGTGGTTTACATGTCATAAGACTTAGGCATGATAGTGGCCATCATAAGATGGCCACTATCATGCCTAGGCACTTCGGGCAGACTAATACTAATTTTTATGCTGTTTTCATATAGGTCATATTTAAGCAGTACAGTTGAACATATTATTAGGTACTTAACCATTTCAGGGTCCGTGCCATAGATCTACGGCTTTACATTGAGGGTCCAAACCGTAGATCTACGCCATGAGTTCAGCTCACTCTGATAAGCTAAGAGTGGTAAATTTGGGCCTAGATATGAGAGAATACATCTATGTGGTATGTGTGCACCACATAAAACATCCTGCAGCATACAGTGCATAATGTGAAAAAACTGAGACCGTAATTTTGAATTAAAACAGCAACTTTGCAGTGTTTTTTCGTATGTTTTTTATAGTTGTTATTTGCGATTTCTTGGTTCTCATTTTATAGAATGGAAGACATATTACAGAAATAGAGATGATTTTGATTGGTTTTAGTATTGAAAATGGCTTGAAACTGAGCTCAAAGTAGCAGAAATGTTAAATTTTTGCCGAGGTTCATGAGTAAATAAATGACCTTACACGTCTAATACACGACAGCTGGTGGGTCTAATATACATTCACAAATGTGCTGATATTATTTATACAATTATTACAATATTGCATAAGAGTAAATCTTCTATTTTTTGGTTTGAATAAAAATTCATTTTGTGAATAAAAATCAAAATGGAATTCATTTGTAAAGCCTGAAAATGTAACTAATGAACAGAGGAAATGTTAGTTTAGTGCCAGGAATACCTGCATTGTTTATTCTGGACCCATTTTGAAATTGGAATATTTTGAACTTTGCACTAAATTGGCCAAATTTCCAATTTCCAATCACTTTATTTTGTAGTTGAAACAGTTGATTTGGCAATTTCTTGTACTCAATCGATAGAATAGAAGTAATACCAGTGAAATAGCTAAGAATTTGGTCGACTGGAATAAGGTAATTGGCCTAAATGAGAGTCAAAGTCGGCAAAATCACCGATGCGCAAATATCGCTGACACATCAAAATTCGCAAGAGCATAATTTTGTCCAATTTTCCATCAAATTTCGTACTTTTTGTTTTATTACCTTCAGAAAAAGATTCTCTACCATTTCATAAGAAAAAATAGCAAAATGATTTTTTGAAAATTCTTGGACACTGGTGTGCAACTTGAAATTTGGCCCCTGGACCCTGAAAGGGTTAATTAGATGCATTCTCAGTTAGGTACATACATAAATAGGTTATGTTCCTGACCTCCAGCGTTAAGCAGAAATTGCTGGTGGGTGGAAAAGTGTTTTTTTTTCAATATTGAATGCATTTACACCTTCGTATATTAACCTTTCAGGGTCCGTCCGTAGATCTACGGCTTTACGTTCAGGGTCCAAACCGTAGATCTACGTCATGAGCTAGGCTCACTCTGATAAATTGTGAGTGGTACACTTGGGCCTAGATATGAGAGAATACATCTATGTGGTATGTGTGCACCACATAAAACAATCCTGCAGCACACTGTGTATAATGAGAGAAAAAAACTGATACCAAGATTTTCGATTAAAACAGCAAACTTTGCAGTGTTTTTTCGTATGTTTTTTATAGTTTGTATTTGCAATTTCTTGGTCTCATTTGATAGAATGGAAGACATATTACAGAAATAGAGATGATTTTGATTGGTTTTAGTATTGAAATGGCTTGGAAACTGAGCTCAAAGTAGCATAAATGTTAAATTTTTGCCGATGTTCAAGAGTAAACAAACGACCTCAACACGTCTAATACACGCCAGCTGGTGGGTCTAATATACATTCACAAATGTGATGATGATATTTATACAATTATTACATTATTGCATAACAGTAAATCTTCTATTTTTTGGTGTGAATAAAAATTCATTATGTGAATAAAAAATAAAAATGGGATTTATTTGTAAAGCCTCAAAATGTAACTAATGAACCGAGGAAATGTTAGTTTAGTGCCAGGAATGCTTACATTGTTTATTCTGGATGCTGTTTTGAAATTGGAATATTTTGAACTTTGTGTTAAATTGGCCAAATTACAAATTTCCGATCACTTTATTTTGTAGTTGCAACAGTTGACTTGGCGATTTCTTGTGCTCAATCGATAGAATAGAAGTAATACTAGTGAAATAGCTAAGAATTTGGTCGACTGGAATGATGTAATTGGCCTAAAATGGGAGTCAAAGTCGGCAAAATCGCCCGATTCGTAAATATCGCTGACACATCAAAATTCGCGAGAGCATAATTTGGTCAATTTTCCATCAAATTTCGTACTTTTTGTTTTATTACCCTCACAAAAAGATTCTCTACCATTTCATAAGAAAAAATAACTAAACTTTTTTTTGGAAAATTCTTGGACACTGGGGCACCACTTCAGATTTTGGCCTTGGACCCTGAAGGGGTTAGTGCTCAGTACAGCTAGCATAAAAAACGGATACAAAATAAGCTAAATACACAGTACAACAATGCTTACTTTAAATATGGTGCCAGTTGCCCTTTCCTTACACAACTGTTGTGCAAAAACAGTAAAAAGAGTGGAAAAAGCACTGAACATAATGAACAATGGCTAAATTGAAAACCACCAAAAATGTGGAAGACTGAAAGACTGTGCTAACTATGCAGGATCCCTCAAACATTTTCTTTCACTTACCCCTGTGAGAGTCGAGACCCCTGCTCGCAGAATTGCTCCGTGGGTCAAAGAATTTAAAAAAAAAAAAAAAAAATTCTCATGAAATGATAGAGTATTTTTTTTCGAAAGGTAATGACCAAAAACATGAAATTTGATGGAAAATTTACTGAATTACGCTCTTGCGAAGTTAGCAGTTTCGGCGATATTTACGCATCGGCATTTCACCCACTTTGAGCCCTATTTTGGGCAACTTCATTGTTTCAGTCAACCAAACAAACTCATAGATATTTAACTAGAACTCCTTTTTATTATATTGAATTGAGTACAAGAAACTGGCCATTTACCTATTCTACTACCCAATAAGTGATCAAAAATTACTGATTTGGCCAATTTCACACAAAATTCAAGAAAGGCCAGTTTCAAAATAGGGTCCAGACTAAATATGTAGATATTCCTGGCACTAAAATATTTTCTCTGTTCATTAGTCACGTCTCCAGGACTCTCGTATGTTATGCCTGCTTTTCATTTTGAATTTTTTTTCACACAAAAAATAGAAGCCAGGTCTGTTTTAAGCAGGAGGGGATATAGTGTTGGAGTAGTTGGTATTTTTGTTTATATATGTATGAAAGTAAGGGAAGGTACCTAGGGATTGGCAGAGAGCTTGTATAGTTCCTTTATATAAAGGGAAGGAGGACAAGAGAGATGGAGGGGGGGGGGGGGGGTAAAGGAGGTTTTGTGGGCGAGGGGCTTGGACTTTCAGCAAGCGTGCATGAGCGTGTTAGATAGGAGTGAATGGAGACAGATGGTATTTGGAACCTGACGAACTGTTAGTGAAGGGATTCAGGGGAACTGGTTATTTTTGTATAGCCGGACTTGAGTCCTGGAAATGAGAAGTACAATGCCTGCCTCTAAAGGAGGAGTTTGGGATATTATCAGTTTGGAGGATGTGTTGTGTATCTTTATACTTATATGCTTCTAAACTGTTGTATTCTGAGCACCTCTTCAGAAACCGTGATTATGTGTGAGTGAGGTGAAAGTGTTGAATGATGATGAAAGTATTTTCTTTTTGGGGATTTCCTTTCTTTTCGGGTCACCCTGCCTTGGTGGGAGACAGCCGACTTTTTAAAAAAAAAAAAAAAAAAGTTTACCGAGTAGGGTTATTATTGAAAGAATTAGAGTAAGACAGAGAGTAGGACTGCGGATGATCAAGGAAGCTATAGAGTGGGTAGGGGATGTGTAGATCAAGTGTTTATGTTGAAGGATGAGTTAACCATAGAATTGATGATGAGGAGGTTGAAGAGGGGTTTGTTGAGGTGGTTTGGTCATTTAGAGAGAAGGGATCTAAGTAGAATGACATGGAGAGCGTATAAATCTGTAGGGGAAAGAAGGCAGGGTATGGGTCATTCTCGAAAAGGTTGGAGGGAGGGGGCAAGGAGGTTTTGAGGGGGAAGGGCTTGGACTTCCAGCAAGCATGCGTGAGCGTGTTAGATAGGAGTGAATGGAGACGAACGGCTTTTGGGACCTGATGAGCTGTTGGAGTGTGAGCAGGGTAATATTTAGTGAAGGGATTCAGGGAAACCGGTTATTTTATATAGCCAGATTGAGTACTGGAAATGGGAAGTACAATGCCTTCACTCTAAAGGCAGGGTTTGAGATATTGGCAGTTTGAAGGGATATGTTATATGTACACCTACCATCCGATTTACGACCTGCTCGACTTACGACCACTCGACTTACGACCGTGTTTTTTATGCCAAAATTTTTGGGAAATAAAACAACTATTTGTGTTGCACTCAGTGTTTTATCCTAAACCTTACAGTATAAAATACTAGTACTAACAACATAAAAAGTAAGGTAAAACATGAAATACCAAAATAAAACAATAAATAAAGTCATTACAAAAATGTTTTGTTGATATTCAGTAGTAAAGTTCGACTTACGACCGGTTTCTTGGAACTGAACTCGGTCGTAAGTCGGATGGTAGGTGTATATCTTTATTATGCTTCTAAACTGTTGTATCTGGGTGCCTCTGCAAAAACAGTGATTATGTACGATTGAGATGATAGTGTTGAATGATGATGAAAGTATTTTCTTTTTGGGGATTTCCGTTCTCTTTGGGGCACCCTGCCTCGGTGGGAGACGGCCGACTTGTTGAAAAAAAAAAATAGAAGATTTTACTGTTATTAAGATTACTACATAATGGTAATAATTGTATAAATAATGTCAGTGCATTCATGAGTGCATGTTAGACCGGCCAGTTGATGCGTATTGGATTCATGACCTGTTTACCCCTGAAGATCAGCAAAAATCAAAACATTCTGCCACTTTGAGCTCAATTTCAAACTACTTTTTAGTTTGTTAACCATTCAAAATCATCTTGATTTCTATAATATATCTTCCATTCATCAAATGAGACAAAGAAAACGAAAAAAAACAACCATAAAAAACCATACGAAATACTGCAAAGTCGCTATTTTTACCAAA
>NW_026470090.1:0-12386 GCF_026875155.1 Cherax quadricarinatus | reverse complement strand
GTTTTTTTAAATATTCACAGGAAATAAATTTCCCAGTTTTTAGGGCCTTTTATGTGCATTGATTTTTTGCATAGCGTGCGATGGGCACGCGGAACATCAAAGAGTGATCTGTGCCTTTGTTATTCAAAGTTTATTCTCTATAAGATTACAATGCTGAGTTTACAGAAATTTGGTTATTGTTTGGTTTAACATGTAGTAAAATTGTGATTACAGAGTGTACCACTAGAATGCTTAGCATGGCTAGCATTTCGGGCATACTTAGTTTTATTCTTATTGTAAAATATTACAAATTATGAGGTAAGTTTGGTATTATGGCTAAGTGACTAAATACTAGTTTATGAGTTTAGCAATGTGAATGCTTTTTGTTTTGGCACAGTATATAGTTTCAGTATTGGAGTATCACAGGATTCATTATTTTAAGACTGAGTATTAATATTCTGTTTATGGTCAAATGAGTGAGCGAGTGTAAGTGTGAACCACCAGGTGGTATTCGTGTAGTTAGTTGACGGGGTGTATCAGGGAGATAAGATGTTTTCTAATGGTAGTTTTGAAGGTGATGAATGTGTCTGCAGTTATGGTCATGTGTTCTGTTGAGGTTGGTATGAGATGTTTGAGGGGAGGGTTTATGTCAGAGTTAAGTGTTCAATGTATGTAGTAGGTGCAGTAATAAGTATGGATGTTTGTATTGTGAGTAGGTTTTAGAGTTTTGAATATTGGTGGAGTGTGCTGTCTGTAGTGGGAATTTGTTATCATTCTGACTGCAGCCTTTGTTGGGTGATTAGTGGTCTGAGATGGTTTATTGTTGTGAGCCCATGCACAAATTCCTTAGGTGAGATAGGGGTAAATAGTGAGTGATATAGGGCCAAGGAGGGCTGACTGTGGAACACAGTACCGTTTCTTCGATAGTATGCCTTACGGGTCTTGAAATTTTTTGGAAAATTTGTTGTATATGTGTTTGAAATTTGAGTCTATTATCAAGGTGGATTCCTAGGAATTTTCCCTCTGTGAGTTTTGTGATAGGTGATCCATTTATCATTATGTTAAGATACACATCTGCAGCTCTGTTACTAAACTGAGTGAAGTAGGTTTTGTCAATGTTTAGAGTAAGTTTGTTGGTCCTCATCCAGGTTGATATTTTCTGTAATTCGGTATTTACAGTATTGGCTACATGACTGGGCTCGGGTGAGAGAAGACGTATGTAGTGTCATCTGCAAATAGTGTGGGTTTGAGTAGTTGCGATGCATTTGGTAGGTCATTTATGTATATGAGAAGAGAAGAGGGCCTAGGACACTTCCCTGTGGGACACCAACTGTAATTGGCTGTGCGGAAGAGTTTGCCCCATTTGTGTACGCATATTGGTGATTGATGATTATCGTTGTCACAATAAGTCTGGCTGAGATAACAAAAAAATAAATACATAATATACTTCTTTAATGGAAGATATTATTACATTTATGGGGAAGAGATAAACCCAGAGGAGTTTATCTATGGGTAATGGGAAGTAATCAGATTTAATCCAAGGAAGAAGGAGGGTTACTTCCAAGCCCTCAGATTAATAGCCCTTTACTGACTTTAAGACACGCCTCCCCACCTCCCCCACACACAAAGATTTAACGAGAGGTGCCAAGGAACAGTGGTAGCCCTTTTAATTGGCAACCGAAGAACCCACGTTAAATCCTGGGCATGACTCAATACTGTATATACATGTAGGGAGGTTTCGGTGGTCAACGTCCCCGCGGCGCGGTCCATGGCCGGGTCTGTGGTGGATCAGGGCCTGGTAAGTCTTTTTTATGCCTACACCTCCCAGGTAAGTAGTTACCTGGGAATTAATGTGTGTACTTCGTGAGGTGTACAGAGTATTACCTGATTTATTGCAGGCAAGTAATTTGGGTGAGATAAGTGGGACTTAAGTTACAGTATGTCGCAGGACTGTAACCTGACATTAAGTTAATAATTACAATATTAAACATTAATACCAATAACGGTAAATTATAAAAATAATGTGGACTGTGTATGATTATCCTTGCTGGGTACACAATATAATTATTGTACATAAATTACAATAGTTATAGAATGAAGTTCGTATTACCACTTACCATTTAATTACATAGAAAATAAAAAAAAAGAAGGCATAAGCTTGCTATCAACTGCAGCTCACAAGACTGCTATTCCACGAGGACCCCTGGGGCGGCGAACTTGGCAGACCTGAGGCCTAGCTTCTCCCTACGAGCCCCGTGAGGGCGGGAATGGGGCTAGGCCTGGGAACAATTGGCCCCGGAAGATGAGGAGGTACTTGTACCCCCTCTCATGGGGGACTTATGTCTCAAGACACTCCCCAGACAGGGAGCCAAGGCCGGGTCACCACTGTCTGGAAAAGACCTGGACCGAGAGAGAGTACCAGCGAATAAAAGAAAAAAAAAGGTAAATAAACAATAAAAATGAAATTTTATTCTTTGTTAAGGTTACAATGTGTGCTTTACATTTTCATAATAGATTATAACAAAGAAAGCCACTATCATGCCGAGGAATTTTGGGCAGACTTAACCTAATACAGGTCTCCCTCAACATTCGCGAGGGTTAGGGGATCAAGAGCCTCGTGAATGTTGAAAAACCGTGAATGTTTGGTGCCCCAATATATTGTAGGGAAATATATTACAATACTGCTTCCTTAACTTGTTGAACCATGAATATCATAAAATACATGAAAACGTTGTAAATTGTACTAAATATATACATGTTATGCTTTAATAACGTATGTTATTTTAATAACATGTGTGTTAATAATTGTATGTTAGTCGACTGGTGTGGGTCGCATCCTGGGGGACAAGATTAAGCAGGACACAATAGATATCTACCCTCTACCAGGATACACAGCAATTCACAACTGCAGACCAACCAAGTTGGGGGTGGTATTGCAATCTATTACTCTAACCAATTATCTTGTATTAGCACCACTTGCTTCAGTGATGAATATGGGGGAATACATTTTGCTAATTTTACTGTAAAAAAAACCTTAAGACACCTATAACCAATCGGTGCCATTTACCGGATACCTCACACAAACATCCCAAATTTCAGTGAGAAATTAAAGTCACTAATAACAAACAGACAAATGAATAAGCACCCCTTCTCTTAGCTGGAGACTTCAACATCACCTTGGCTTACTAGATGATCAGCCTGTAACTGATTTCATCAACAATATGAACAACACACTTCTCATACCAACAATAACTAAACCAACCAGGCTAACTGAGATAAGTGCAACCATAATAGACCACATATGGACCAATATACTAGCCCCCTTAAATCAGGGATAATCACAGATAGCACTACAGACCACTACCCTACCTTCCTCCTGACAAACATTAATAAACCACCACTTGAATACAACAAAGTCTCATTTAGACTCCATGACGAGGCCTCAATAAGGAAGTTCACATCTGACCTAGAGATTGTTGACTGGCCTACAGAAATCTCCAAGGCAATGGTATTGATGACTGGACAGACATTTTTCTTAACAAATTACTTAGACTATACAACAAACATTGTCCTATAAAAAATAAAAACGAAACAGATCACAACAAACGGCTTGGTTGCCCATGGCTAACCAGCACCATTCTGAAATCCATTGACAAGAAACACCAATATGAAAAGCAATATAGACAGGGCTTAATACACAAAGATATTCTTAAACACTATTCATCAGTTCTCACCAAGTAATAAAGAAAGCCAAACAACTATACTACAGTAGATTCACAGACACTAGAGGAGATATAAAAAAGACCTGGAAAACACTCTCTCAGATTCTAGGGACCCACAAACTGAAAAAAAACAAGAATATTGTCCTAACTAACCTAATGAAACACCACTACATCCACTTGCACAGCTAACAAGATAAACGACTTCTTCTCAACCATAGGATCTAATCTTGCCAATAAAATCCCACATACCAATGCCCATGCCGGGGACTACCTAGATGGGAATTTCCCAAATTCCTTCTATCTTGCACCAACTGAGCCCTCGGAAGTCACCGAGATTATAAAGTCACTTAAAAACAACTCAGGGAATCTAATGTCCACCATTACTGTACAAGCGAGCGGCCCATTTCCTTTCGCATGCTATTTCATTACTTTTTAACAAGTCACTAGAAACTAGCACCTTCCCGAAACTACTCAAGATGGCAAGGGTTACACCAATACATAAAGGTGGTGACCCTACAGACTTAAAAAAACTATAGGCCAATATCAAACTTACCATTGCTATCCAAAATCTTTGAGAAACTCGTGCACAGGAGACTATATTCATTTATAACAGCACAAACATACTCAACCCCTGCCAATTTGGATTTAGGAAAAATAAAAGCACTAATGATGCAATCATAAAAT
This sequence comes from Cherax quadricarinatus, assembly GCF_026875155.1. Lineage (NCBI taxonomy): Eukaryota > Metazoa > Arthropoda > Malacostraca > Decapoda > Parastacidae > Cherax > Cherax quadricarinatus. Next base: position 8,001 of record NW_026470090.1, on the reverse strand, counting down.
GCTAGATCTGCTTTACACAGCATTGGAAAATAAGGAATATCCACTAGGAATTTTTATTGACCTAAGAAAAGCTTTGACACAGTAGACCACGACATCCTACTCCACAAACTTGACCATTATGGTATAAGAGGCCATGCGCTTGCTTATTTCAAATCTTACCTTACTAATAGGTTATCAGTATGTTACCATTAAAGACACAGCATCAACAACACAGCCACTTGATACTGGAGTTCCACAGGGAAGTGTCCTTGGTCCCCTGCTCTTCCTCATATACATCAATGATCTTCCAAACGTATCCCAACACCTGAAACCATTCTCTTTGCTGACGACACGACTTATGTCATCTCTCACCCTAATCTTGCCACCCTCAACACCATTGTTAACGAGGAGCTGATCAAAATATCGACTTGGATGACAGCCAATAAAACTTACGCTTAACACTGACAAAACCTACTATATTATGTTTGGTAGCAGAGCAGGAGATGCACAAATTAACATTAAGATCGACAACACTCTAATTACCAGACATAAATGAGGGCAAATTCCTAGGCCTATACCTTGACAACAACCTGAATTTCAGCACCCATATCCAACACATAACCAAAAAAGTATCCAAAACAGTTGGGATCCTCTCCAAGATACGATACTACGTGCCGCAAAATGCCCTTCTCACACTATACCACTCACTTATTTATCCATACCTCACCTATGCTATTTGTGCTTGGGGATCAACTGCAGCAACACACCTAAAGCCATAATAACCCAACAAAAAGCTGCAGTAAGAATAATCACTAAATCCCATCCTGGCAACACCCCCCCCCACTCTCATAGATCTAAACTTACTCCCTGTTCAGTACATCCACACTTACTACTGTTCAATTCTACATCTACAGGACCTTAAACTCCAATATCAACCTTGACCTTTAAACGCTTTTCTTGATAGTTTGACAAACCCCCAGGCATAAACCGACACAAAATCCACACATTCCCGTTTGACTAACTTTACAAAAATTAATGTATGTAAAGGCCCTAAAAAGGAAAACCACCTGAGAATCTGAAAATGCAGACACATTTCACCCTTTAAAAATACCAATTTAAAAACATCTTATCCCCTGATACACCCCCTAACTAACTACACAAAAACCACCGGGGGGTTTAAAAACACTTCTTCCCCCCCCTTTTAAAACAAATTAAAAAAAAAAAAATTTATTTTCCCTGGATTAAAACCCTTTTACAAAATTTTAATTTTTTTGGTTACATTAAATTAAAATTTAAAAAAAAAAATTCTTTAAAAAATTTTTCCAAAAATTAAAGTTTTTATTTTTTAAATTTTGGTTAAAATTTATTTACAAATTTTGGGATGTTTGGGTTTGGGTATTAAAAAGGGCAATGCCCCTAAATTACTTTTTTAAGTTTTTGGGAAATTAATGTTTTTTTTAAGAAAAATTTTTCAAAATTTTTGGGAGGGTTTTACAAGGGTAAAATTATTTTTAAGACTGGATTTTTTTTTTTTGGGAAAACGGGTTATAGCCCTTTTTGGGTTACGGTTCTTTTTTGGGATTATTTAATATTTTTTTTAAATGGTCAAATGAGGAGCGAGTGAAATGTAAAACCCCCAGGTGGTTTTTCGTGTAGTTAGTTGAGGGGGTTTTTTCGGGGAAAGATAAGTTTGTTTTCTAAGGGTATTTTTGAAGGTGATGAAAGTGTCTGCAGTTCTAGAGTTCTCAGGAAAGGGTATTCCAGATTTTGGGGCCTTTGAAAATTCTTGGGAAATTTTTTTTTTTTTTAAAGGTTTAGTGGGGAACAGGGAAAAAGTGTAGAGATGTTTGGGGTCGGGGTTTATGCCTGGGGGTTCTGTCAAACAAATCAAAAAAGGGCGTTTTAGGTAAAGGGTTTGATATTAGAGTTTTAAAGGCCCTTAGATTAGATTCCCCACATTTTATTAAGGTGGATTTTACTGAAGGGGGAGAAATTTTAAAAAGATTTTTGGAAGAGGGGGGGGGTGTGCGCCGGGGAGGGGGATTTATGTTTATTTTAATAAAAATATTAATCTAAATTTCTTAAAATAATAAAATCCTATGATACTCAAATCCCGGGATCAAATGACTGTCCCAAAAAACAAAAGCATTCCATTGCAAAAAATTCACAAACTAGTATTTGTCACTTACCCAAAATTCCCTTTTTTTACCTCAAAATTTTTTAATATTTTAAAATAAAAAATTTAAAACTAAGTCTGCCTGAAATCCCTAGCCATCCCTAGGCTTCTAGTGGTACACTCTTTTAACCCCATTTTTTTAACTAAAGTAAACCACACAAAAACCCAAATTCTGTAAATTCAACATTGTAATCTTTAGAGAGAAAAAAAACTTTGAATTTGGAATTTGAATTGAGTCTGTTTTTAAACAAAAATATTTTTTTTCAGAATTTTAATTTGGGATAAATTTTGCCAATATGAAATCCAAAAAAAAGTTTATTTAAGAAGTCCCTGAAAATTTTAAAAAATTTCTTTAACTTTCTTGAGTTTATTTGATTTGTTAGTCTTAGCATAAATCAATAAAAAAACAATAAGGGTCAGGCTTTATTTTTTTAAATGCTGAATATAATAGGTACATGATTTTCCTATTTTAAATTAGCCAAAATCTAGTATATATGCTGTCTTGGTTTATTTCTTTAAAATCCCATGATTTAAAAAGATGTTATAAGGGCTGTTGGTAAAGGGTTTTTTGGTTGCCCTTGATGTATTTTCCCCCTATTAATTTTAATCAAATACCCAGAAGGAAATTTAATTAAAACCTCAAACAGGCCCCACGGCCCCCCCCCCAAGCGGAAAGGGGCCCGCTTCGTTTCCCCCGAAAAACTCAAAGGGAACCTCCCAATCAAATTCCCTGGGGCCCAGAGACTTCTTAACCGGGCCCTGATCAACAAAAAGCAGCATATGTTGGAAACCCTAGGATAAAAAAAAAAAAGTCAGACACAGTGACTTTTTTCCCCTTTGGGGGGTACAGTTGGAAGAAGACTCAGATGACTCAGGGGGAAATGTTGGGAAAGCATTTCTTCATTTCACAGATTTTGTAAAAGGAAAAAAAAGGGGAAAATTTTGGGGAAGCGATTTTGGGGAGGCGGGATCCATACATAGTTTTTAAGAAGAGGTATGACAAAAGTACAAATGGGTTTGAGAAACCACACACAAAAATGTAACTAACACACACACACACACAAATGGAAATTAACACACACACACCCCAACACAAACACACACACACACACACACAACAGGGCCCTTGTCTAATCGACATGTGCCTAGGAAAAAAATGGTAACTAACACCCCTACACAAACACACACCACACACACACACAACAAAACCCCAAACACACACACCACACACAACACCCCACACACACCCAAACACACAACACACACACACACACACACAAAACACACACACACATCATAAACCCCCCTCTTTACACCCCCACCCCTACACACACCCATACACACAACACATGAAAAAGTCATGAAGATGGGGGAATCGCTAAATAGTTTTCCCCAGGTTTTTAGCGTTCTAGTGGCTGCCCCTAAAATATTAGCGTTTTCATGTAGTGAGTGAATCAGTGAACATCCTACAAGGGGTATAACAGCTTTCAAAGTTTCGAATAAGTGATAAGGTTTAAAAATTTTACAAATTTTAAAATTTTAATAAAGTTGAGTGAGGGAGGGGAGCGTCAGTGATCAGGCTGCTGGGTGCAGTGTTGAAAAAAATTTTCCCAAAAATTTAAATTTGGGGGTTTAAAGGTGTGATCTGGGGAAAAATTAACTAATACATATTTTTTGGTTTGGTTTTAGAGCAGTGTATGATAAGGGCATAAACGAGTGAAATAAAAAACTGAAAGTAAAAAAAAATTGTCAATCCCCACTGTTGGTGTTGTGAATGTATTAATTTTATCAGATTTTTATGACCAAAATTTACTAAAAGAAAAAAAAAGTCTTAAAAGAAAAGAAAATTTTTAAAAAATTGAATGCATGCTAGTTCCTGAAGGAAATTAAAAAAATTGAAGGGGTTGATAGGGAGCCGACCCCAGGAACCCCATTGTTGTGCGACGACTCACTTGCTATGTGGGGGTTAAATTTTTTGGGTTTGTGTCTAAAAAATCTCAGTGTCTTGCCCTGCTGGGTTTTAGCTATACCATCACTCTCTCCCTAACTTTTTAGTACCCGGAGATAGATAGGGAACCCTGATAAGTTTAGTAAATGAATTTGCTGCCTGGCCACGGTTTTAAATACGGTTGTGGGTCTGCACCCCCCTGCTGTTTTTTAGGGGGCCCACCTCAAATTTTGTCACTCAACCTTTTTAGTAGTGGGACGTGGGGGCTGTGCTGCCCCCGTCATTGATTAAATGGCAGTTTTCAAATTTTCCCCCATGGCGCAGGCCACCGGGGGAATAAAACCCGCTTGTTGAGCTTATCCGTGGGGCGTGACAGAACTCTATGGACCCGCTACTACCTGCAAAACATATGAGATACATATGGTAAATTTCTAACGAGGAGATATGGGAGTAGCGCCCGAAAGGCACGGGCGAGGATCTTTGTCAAGTTTTTTTTGGCAAAATGGGTATAGGGGGGTGGGGACAAGTAACCCAAAAGGTTTCTTTGCAGTTAAATCCCCCTGTGAACCCTGCGATTCACGACGTTTCTCGCCAAATTTTTTCAAAAAAAAATGGGGTTTAAAATTAGAAAAGTGCCAGTCGAGGCGGATGATTCTGACTTTCCCTTTTGCGATGGGCAAAATGGTAAAAGGGACATATGGCCACTGTTGGGGAAGGGCCCACTGGGGCCCTTTGCAGGGGTACTCAAGGAAAAAATTCCGTGGGGAAAAATGACATTACGTTACCCCAAATTCCCCTTTTACTATGCTGCCAGGGAATTTTGGCCCAGGGGTTTGTTTACATAAGCTGGGCCCCGCCGGACCTATCCGGGTTTTGTGGGCTTATGATCAACCCAGGGGTTTTGTTGGGGAAAGGGGGGCGTGGCAACATGGGAAAAACGGGAACGACATACAGCAGTAAGAAGGGTGAGGAGCAAAATTTGCCTTATGTTTACTTGCCTACACAAGGGGGGGTCCTGGGTGAGGAGGTCGTTGGGCGGAGGGGGGATGGAGTCAGCAGGTGGACAAAAGGGGGGGGACCCCTTATTGAACGCAGCCCCAGGGGGTTGGAAAAGAAAAACCCCAATGGGAGTGATAGCGATGTGGAAGACTCAATTTGCCATGGCTTTAAATTTTTTTGGGTTTTTGGGTGACAAAAGTATTGGGAATTGGGGGTCCAGACCCCATTCTTGGGGCTGCTGTGGATCAGGGGGTTTTAGTTTAGTTTAATATGTTTTTTATGCAAAACCCCTACCCATCCTGTGGGCGGAGTCCCCCCCCAAAAAATTAAGAGGTACATAATTGGCCAGGGACTGGACTCCAAAATTTTGATAAACTGAGCAGTTACAGAGGTTTAATTTTAAAATCCCAAATTTTCAAAGGTAATAAATCACAATTTTTAAAAAAGGGAATGAACTCCCAAAGGGAAGTCCTTTTCACAAACATGACAAGTTAAAAAAGGTATTTACGATTACAGAAAGGTTTTTGTAATGGGTCCAGGGACTGGGCCCCCCAAAATTTTGATAGCTGAAAAAGGTACAAAAGGGAATGAGCTCACAAGTTACAAAGGTTTTGAATTCTGGGGAGAATGGTTACTTTCGTTTATACATGGTACAATCATGAAAAAAATTAAAAGAGTAATGAGGCAATTCACACTTCCCCACCCGGTTTACAACTGTAATGAGTTATTGGGGGCAAAAAATTATTGTTGGTCCCCACACACCCACCCCACACACACACACACACACACACACACACAACACACACACACACAAAACACACACACACCACACCAACAAACCACCCCAACCCACAACAAACCCACACACACACAGTGTTAATCGACAATTTTGCCTAGGACAAAATGGTAACTAACACCAAAACCCCACACCCCCACATTTAAAACGTGTCTAACGCCCGGAAACTGAGAAAAAGCGTTCCGGGTACCCAAATAAAGGGGAAACGTTCAAGACACTGTTAAAATGTGTATGTTTAAAGGGCCCCCCTAAATGGGTACGCAGACCAGTCTGGAACCCACACCTGGTCAAAACACATCAAAAGTTTTGAGAAAATACAAAGGTTTGCAACAAGGCTAGTCCCCGAGCCCGGGGAGGGTCCTACGAGGAGGGGTTTTGGGAGGTCGGAAATGGGCGACGCTGGGGGGGCGGAGGGGCGGGGGGGGGGACTGATAACCGCATACGGATGCTGCGGGGAATAATAAAGGGGACAGAGATAGGATGTTTCCCGAGAGGGGGGCGCAGGGGGGGGGGGTCGAAACTGGAGGCGGGGATCAGACGGGGCAAGGGACGTTGGGAAATGGGTTTTTTCAATCATGGAGTCGTTTGGGAAGTGGAGGGGCCCCGGAGGTGAAATAGTGGGGGGTGGGAGCCTGCATGGTTTTGGGAAGAGTATGATTGAGCTGGGGAAACAGAGGGGAGAGAGAGGGGCCCAAAAATAGCAATTTTTGGGGGGGTGGGGGGGGGGCTGGGTCTTGGCCCTGCAACCACAATTAGGGGAGTGCAATTTGGTGAGATACACACACACACACACACCCCACACCCCACCACACACACACACACACAACACACACACAAAACACACACACACACACACAACCCCAAAAACACTGAAGTGCCCCCATTTTCCCAAAAAATGTGAAACTGAGGAAAGAATTTTAAAACAAAAATGAGGATGAGGCGGGCTGCCAAAAAAGCCCCGGACAGGCTGGGGCTGTGGTCCCGAAAAAAGGCTTCTCGAATTCAATCCTGCCAAATGCAAAGTCATGAAGATTGGGGAGGGGCAAAGAAGACCACAGACAGAGTATAGGCTAGGTGGACAAAGACTACAGACCTCACTCAGGGAGAAAGACCTTGGGGTGGACCATAACACCGAGCCATCACCGGAGGCACACATCAACCAAATAACTGCTGCAGCATACGGGCGCCTGGCAAACCGGAGAATAGCGTTCTGATACCTTAATATGGAATTGTTCAAGACACTGTACACTGTGTATGTTAGGCCCATACTGGAGTATGCAGCACCAGTCTGGAACCCACACCTGGTCAAGCACGTCAAGAAGTTAGAGAAAGTACAAAGGTTTGCAACAAGGCTAGTCCCAGAGCTCAGGGGAATGTCGTACGAGGAAAGGTTGAGGGAAATCGGACTGACGACACTGGAGGACAGAAGGGTCAGGGGAGACATGATAACGACATACAAGATATTGCAGGGAATAGACAAGGTGGACAAAGATAGGATGTTCCAGAGAGGGGACACAGGAACAAGGGGTCACAACTGGAAGCTGAAGACTCAGACGAGTCACAGGGACGTTGGGAAGTATTTCTTCAGTCATAGAGTCGTCAGGAAGTGGAATAGCCTAGCAAGTGAAGTAGTGGAGGCAGGAACCATACATAGTTTTAAGAAGAGGTATGACAAAGCTCAGGAAGCAGAGAGGGAGAGGACCTAGTGGCGATCAGTGAAGAGGCAGGGCCAGGAGCTGAGTCTCGACCCCTGCAACCACAATTAGGTGAATTAGGTGAGTACACACATACATCCACATGCAATCACATACAACAGGCCTAGTGTCTAATCGACATGTGCCTAGGACAAAATGGTAACTAACACACACACACACATGCACACACACACCACACCACACATACACACACACACACACCACACCACACATACACACACACACACACCACACACATACAGTGTCTAATCGACATGTGCCTAGGACAAAATGGTAACTAACACGCACACACACACCACACATACACACAGTGTCTAATCGACATATGCCTAGGACAAAATGGTAACTAACACACACACAAAGGCCTAGTGTCTAATCGAATGTGCCA
>NW_026470089.1:0-12264 GCF_026875155.1 Cherax quadricarinatus | reverse complement strand
CCCCCGGGACCCTTACACCGCCCCACCAGTACTCACCGCCCGTCTTCTCTCCGACTTCAGTGATAATTTTTTTGAGACTTTTTCCCTTGCATTTAAAGACATTTGCGTGTTGTGAGACATTTATAGTAAATTGCTTGTGTATCTAACCTTGTGTTTTTCAGTGTAAACGCAGTATTTCTTTAACTCAGTATTTTTCCCAAATATTTTTCAGTGTTTTCACTTATCTTATATTATTTTATTCTGTGTTTTTCATTTTTGCTTACGTCTGTAGTAAGTTTTATTGTGTAGTGTACCAGTCAGTCATCTGTGTGAAGCGATTCATTTTTTTTTTTTTGTATTCTTTCAGCGTTGTATTCTGCAGTGTATTTACCCAGTATACCAAATTATCCATTTTATTTCTATGTGTGTCATTTTTTTCGTTTTGGCCAGCAGTGTCTCATTCCTCTAATATTTTTTCGCAGACTGTGTAACCATTATTTTTGCCAGCAAAATTTTTGTCGTATCAGTCACAGCAAGATTTTGTTGTATCAGTCACAGCAAGATTTTGTTTTTTATCAGTCACAGCAGGATTTTTGTTGTAAGAATATTTTTTTAATGAAGTGTGCTCCGTCACTGTAAGTGTTATTTTCCCCTGTTTTTGTTCCTGTGTTTTATTTTTATTTTTATATTCTTGAACAAATTCACTCTTGATGAAATTTTTCAATTACTTTTAACGTAAAGTGTTTTTCTTACTCTGTTTGGTAAATTGTTTTGTCTAATTTAAATTAAGAGTTAAAGTGTTAAATCAGTTTATTTTTTGATCTTCAAAAATTTAATTCATTATTTCCCTGAGTTTTCCCAGTGACACTTTATTACTGCAGTGATTGTTTTCTACACTTTATTTTGTTGCACTTGTTTGAAGTGAATTTTTTTGTTGAACTGTTCTGCAGTGAATTCTTTTCTTTTTTTTGATATTTTATGATTTTTTAATTTAATTTTGTCTATGCTTTTCTTAGAAAATATTTAAAATTTCCAGTTAAAAATTTTAAATTTAATTTTATTTTACACTTTCACATTGTTTTTAAAAATTTAATTAATTAATTTCTTTATTAGCAAGAGTAAAGACAGCTCATTTTTCATTTAATTCAGTCTCCAGTAATATTTTTACTTGTATATTTCCCAAAGTAAATTTTTTATTTTTGTCAATAGTCCTTTAAATTGAGGGTTTTTTTTTCTTCTTGCAGTGTATTTAGACATTATTCTGCAGAAAATTTGTTGTATCTTTTCATTTCAATTCTAGAATTTTATATCATTTTTCTTTTTTCATTATTTTTGCCTTAATTGTTCTCGTGTTTTCTTGCCCATTATGTCTCATATACCGTCAAGTGTACTTTAGTGAATGTCGACACTCAGACCTCTCAGGCTACTACTGCTGGTCCCGTCATCAGTCTCACAGTTCCTTACCGACTGACAGACCGACTCGCACCGGGGATATTATAGTTATACTCGTGATTCCCTTGATGCGTTACCTTTTTTCAATGGCCATGTACATAGTCTTGAAGCATGGTTTGCAGCCATTCGTTCTCGTGCTAGTGCCCTAGCTGAAGGTCCTCCTTCAGAGGAAAGCCTTATCAGACTTGCTAAAGAAGCTCTTTATCGATCTCCTGCTGCTGTTCCGTTGTTGATCTCCTTGATATGCGAGGACTTCAGGAATCTTACTGGTGGTCACAATATGAGGAACTGATTCGTTCTTTCCTTGTCCCAGTAAAACAGTGATCCCTATGTTGTTCTTAGGGAATTTGTGAATGCTACACCCATGGTACTGAATCGTTGGGGCATTTGCTTTTTGTTGACAAACTTTTATCATCATTTATCAATGCTGTCCTCATCTCTTTTCTCCCTGAAGGGGGCTAAACCCATTTACAGCAAAATTGTAAAAAGATTTTGGAGCAATTAAAAAAACTAATGCCGCCGCTTTGGTGGTTATGAGGCTCATCCTCCAACTGTAACGATGGAAACCCCTTACGCCTTAAATCATGTCGTTCCTTGTGCCCCCCGGGTATTTCCCCTTTTTATCAAAGTAAAGTACCTTGCCTCAGTCTGCACCACCTCTTGTTTGCGCCACGAGACAAATCGTGTCGTCAACCATCTCAAGGGTCACCAAGAAAAAGTGTACAGAGTCGTTTTTAAACCTGTAGTTTCTATACATTCAGTAACCTAGTCGGCGGGAATTTTTACAAATTGGTTTTTTTTGGTGGACATTTTTCAATTAATTGTCCTGATAGTTACCCTAAGAGCGTCGTACTGTGAGGGTACTCGGGATTTCCCTACTGTCTTAATAGAATACATGGCTGACCATTGGGTGTAATGCTCTCTAAAACCCCTTCAGTACTCTAGGTCTTTCAGTGGTCTTTTCCAACCGCAGAACCCATCGAGGAAAAAGATCTCGGGGTTAAAAAATAACCAAAACCCGGGTCATTATTTCAATTCTAAACTAACCAGAACCACCTCGTTTTTCCCAATTGGGGGAATTCGAGCGCCCCAGTAAACCCCCCCCATGGTGACAGTAGGTGATAATGGTCACCATCCCCGTTCAAAATCCTTTGAACCTTTAAAAGCAGTCTCGAGAATGACAACCCTGCAGGTTGTTGCTTCACAGTCCTGAAACAGGATTTTGGGGAGGGTAGAACAAGTTTTTTTCTGATGAAAATCACCTTTTTGTTTGCACAAATTCCAATGCAACCATGGCCCATAGTGCAAGCTTGTTTAAAAATGCGCCCGTTCAATTGTTCAGGGACTCTGGTGGCAAATAATATTATTGGTCTAGTTGTTTAAGGAATAAGAAGTTACGACATGTCCTTCCTAGAACCGACCCTGTGTCCTCCCTTAGTGGAGTATTGGTTCCCCTGTTTTGCCCGAGGTACGACTCCCCCTAACCTTTTCTATCCAAAGGTAGAGACTTCCTGTTTCCTTCCTTTTTGTCATCAGTTTACTTTCCCTGGTGCCTTCACTGGGATTGCTTCCATCGGACTTCGCTTTGTGTCGACCCTTATCGAGGCATGCACAAATTGACGACTTATCTTTCCTTCGGGGGGTTACCACTTGGCCGAAATCTTTTATACGCTGCAGAGTATATGTCGGATTAAGTCCTTACAAGCAAAGGGCATTCTCCAGTAGGTACCCAAGCGGTCAGGCACTGGAAATTCTGTCACTCCCATCAGTGTTCCACCTATATTCAAAAATTGCGGTAGCCCCGATGCCTCAAGTTCCCGAGGACGCTAGATTTGCCTTTGAGTGCAACCCTATCCCGCAATCCTGTTGTTGAGTAGTAGTTTTCCACAGGGGACGCCTTGTCGGAAAACATTACTTAAAACTAGAATCCCATCTCTTTTTGATGTCACATGCCGTTGCAAAAAGGTTTCTGTTGCGGCTGTGCTCCACTAAGTGTTGTAGTTGTTCCAGTATTCCAGATGGTATAACTCCTAGTTGACAGTGATTCCTGAAAAAGTAAAAGGTCTATTTGTTGAACCATCTTAATTTTTTAAGAGAAGTAAGACCTTTTTCTCCTGGCCAACACTTTGGTCACGGTTCCCCTTAGAAAAATCCCCAATCTTGTTGCCCGTTCACTATCCTTACCCTGTTCGGGTAGAGGATGAGTTGTCACCTACCGTGGGTCATGCTTTTTCTGCCGGGGAACCTATACCTCCGGGTCAATCTGTTCCACCATTGGGGAAAACTTAGTCCCCACTGCCCCCAGATGAAGTCAAGCGTTGTTGACTCTGCTGAAAAAAGTGTAAACCCATTGCTTTACCGGTGAGAAAGGGGTTTTTTAAACGAACTTAGTCCCATCGTTTTCCCCCTTTAAACCCTGGTCTGACCTATCTACAACCTGCGACAGAATGCCTCATTCAAAGTTGCTGTCGCAGAAGAATTGATAAATCAAAAGCTTAAATAGGGATTTATTGCCCTAGCAATTCCCCCCGGAATGCCCATTGATACTAGTCCCTAAGAAGGGGGAAATTGGGCTCCAGTAATTGTTTTTAGGAAGTTAAACGCAAAAACCTTCCAGATCGCTTTCCACTCCCTTTTTTTACGGGTGATCTTTTACGTAATTTTGGAGATAACAAAGTCTTTTCAACCCTGATTTGTTACAAGGGTTTTTGGGAAGTCCCCCTTCACGAGGACAGCCAAAAGCTAACTGCATTTTCCCCTCCACGGTCATTATCACTCCTCCCCAAGGGTTTGGTTACGATTTCCCATCACGTTCTCAAGGCCCTGACTAATATCCCTTTTAAGGTCCATAGGGAATGCATTTGGTTCTTAGTTTACGAATCGTCAGTCTAAGACGGGAACACACTTGAAAAGACTTGATGTATATTTGGGAAGCTTGAAAAAAGCCAATTTTAAGATCAAACTGTCAAAATTTCAAATTTTTTTTTTAGATCAAAATTTAAATTTCTTGGTCAGTAGTCACTCCTAGGGGGGGTTCGATGACCCAAAATAAAGTAAATGCGTACTAAATTTTTTCCCAATCCCAAAAAAGTGATGCCCTAAGTCCTTTGTGGGCTTAGCAGGTTTTTTAGATCTTTTATTGCCTTTTTCTTCCCTAGCTGCTCTCTAACGAGTTTGCTTAAGAAAGGGTCTTTTGTTTGGGCCCTTCCCTAAGAAAGAGCATTCCAAAAATCTAAAAGAAAAGCTAACATCTGCTCCAATTTTGAAATTTCCAGATTTTTCTAAAACCCTTTTTATCTGCAACTGATGCTAGTTCAATTTGGATAGGTGCCGTACTAGCTCAGAAGACCCATGGGGAAATACAACGCGTTTCATTTGCTAGCCGAGTCCTTACAAAGGTGAAAGTAATTATACAGTTTTGGGCAAGAAGTTTAGCAAAAGTATGGTCTTTAAAGCCTTCCGAGACATTTTTTTCAGTACCTGTTCATGCCCTTTACGTCATGCTCCACTGTACCCCCTTATTCCCGAACAAAAAACCCACTGGAAGGTTTAAAGGGCCTTGACTATCCAAAAAAGGTTTTAATCCACCTTTTAGCATTTACCTGGCAAGTCAAAAAGTGTCGCAGATGCCTTATCGCGACAGGGTTAGTTTGTAACTGCAGACCTCCATTTGTGCTGAAGATGTAAAAGAATGCTCAAAGAACAGATCCCATGTGGTCTGGGTGATACGATTCCTGCCAGGAAAATCTTATTCTGATGTGAAGCCCCCCCGCTCCCATAGTGACTTTTTTCATGAAAACCAAGAATTACTGTACGAACAAAACCGGGGGGTTGGGGGGGGATTTTTGCGAAGAGTTTAAACCGTTAGTAATTCCACAGTCACAGGAAAGTACCTTTCAGCTAGTTCACGATGTACGGTGTTGCAACCCTGGTAGGAGTTCCCAGTAAAAAAACCGATTGAAAAACTTTTGGGCCCCGAAAAAAAGGGAAACTGTATTTTGAGTTGTTGGAAATGTGTGTCTGCATGCAACATAAAAGGCAATTTTAATGGCCTAATCCAAACCAAGTGTACCAACTACTAGCGAACCTTGGGAAAAAGTTGCGCTAAATTTTTAACTAAATTTTCCCAAAGTTCCCTCCCAAAGGAACAAAAATTGTGTGTTATGGTAGCCATTTCACCGATATTGCGAGTTATTTCCCTATTGCAGTTAAGCTGCCGGGACATTTGCTAAAGCTTTTAAAAGAAGCTTTTCTGGGGAATACCCCCCCCCCTAATTTTTTTTCCCAGAAAAAAGTTAATGGAGGTAAAATTTTTTTAATTTGAAATTCGGGAATTTTTTGGGTGTACCTTGTCCCAAAAATCACTAAATCCCCCATTGCCCCCTCATATCCTGCCAGAAATGGGTTGGGGAAAACGAACCAAAAAGGGGAAAGTACTTGTTGTATTGGGGCCCCCTTTTCAATCCCAATAGAAAAATTGGGGTTGAGTTATACCGGGGATGTGCAGTGTCCCTTTTTTTTCTGTTTTTAAAAATTTTTTTCTTTAGGGGGACTCCACTTTTGCATTGTAGGGTTTGTAGACAAAAAGTTTCCCTTTTGGTTGTTTTTTTCAACCCCGGAAAAAAAATTTAAAAAAACCCCTGGATTTCGTAGAAACTTTTACCAGCTTGCTCAAAGTTTTTTTTAGAAGAATCCGTAAAAACCCCTTTTCATTTTTCAACGCGGGAATTTAAAAGGTCGAAACCCCAATTTCCGATCAAAGCCATCCAAAAATCAAATTTAGGTTCGGGTTTTGCGGGATTAATTTTAAAAAAAACGTTGCAATCCCAAAAAGCTTGATTAAAAGGTTTTTTGGGGTCCTTTCGCGTAGTTAAAAACATATAAATGGTAATAAGTAAAAGGGTTTTTTGGGAGAATTTTTTAATGGTCAGTTTAAAAAATCTTTTTTTGGGATCATATGAAAGTTATTTATTTTTGATGTTTAATGATTTTCCCAAACCCGGCCTAATTTTGAAGACTCTGAAAATTTCCTCCTGATCCTGTACTCCCCTTCCTCTTAACCCCAGTCAAAAGATCAAACCGGTGTTTTCGTTTTCCCCCTACGTACAGGGAAAGGTTTTTGGGAAAAATTTTCCTAAGTACTTTGGGAAAATTTCCCCAATTTCAAAATTTCCCCTCAAATACAGCTTGAGTTGGGCCAATGCCCAGGATTTTTGATCCCCCCGGAGGGGACCCCCCTTTCTGATTTTCCCCAATCACACCCAAACCCAGATTTGGGGGTTTAAAATTTTAAAAAACCGGTAAGTTAAATTAATTAACAGTATTAATTACCCGGTTTTAAAAGTTTTTTTTTTTTTTTTTTGGTTCTTGGGTTCTCCCCGGGCATTCTGGATTTAAACAGTTTTTTTTGGGGTGCCCCGGGTTTCTCCCTTGGGGGTTAAAACACTTTTTTTTTGGGGTTTAAATTTTCCCCTTCCCTAAAAATCCGAAAGTTAAACCCGAAAAGTTTGGGATCGATAAAATTTTTTTTTTTTTATCACTTGTTTTTCTAATTGTTGAGTTCGTTTTTTCATTTTTTGGGATTTTTAAAGTTGTACTATAGTATACCTTGTATTACTTTTTCGGGGTTTCAGTTACGAAAAGTTTCTTTCCCAATTTGTTCTACTTTTTGTATTAAATGTTTCATGTTGTGTACTTTGACTTTGGGTTGTTTTCCCCCAAAGGGCCTTTATCCCTGCCATCTCTATTTTGGGTTTAGTTGTATGTCGGGCGACTTTACGGTTAGCGTCGCCGGCTCTCAGTGTGGGAACCAGTTACCGGGGAACCCAGTTACCTTTTCCCGGTTCCAGAAAACCTTTTCCGTTGACTCAAGGGACCCCGTTTTTTTGGTCCACGGTTCGTTCATATTGTGCGGGAGCTGCCCTTATTTAAAAAACACCCACTACGGGGGGTATGGCCAGCCCCCTTAGTCAGTTTTCGGTGTGGGCCAAGGAAAAATGGGGTACGGGGGGGGGCCTCTGCCTTTACAGTAATTAAACTTATAACAGCCTACTTTGGGGTTTTTTCCCCTAATCCACTTTATCAAACTCCCACTGATCCCCGGGACCTGACAGTCTGCAAGCCCTGGCAGCCTCCCGGGACCTGACAGTCTGAAAGGGGACCCGGGCCCGGGCCCTGCCGGGGACCGGACAGTCTCCCAAGACCCTGGCACCCCTGCCGGGCCCTGACGGGTCTGAAAGACCCTGGCAACCCCTCCCGGGGATTTGGGACGTCTGAAAGGGACCCTGGGGGGCCTCCGGGCCCTGACGTCTGAAAGGGCCCCTGGCAGCCTGGGGGGACCTTACTGTTGCAAGACCCTGGAAAGTTTTTTTCCGGGCCCTGACTTTTCCTCAATACCCGGGAAAGCGTGGGGGGGACCGGGACAGTCTGAAAGGGACCCGGGGCGGGCCTGCAGGGACCTGACAGTTTCCCAAGACCCTGGCAGCCTGCAGGGACCGGGAAGTCTGCAAGCCCCTGGCCCCTTTCCCGGGGGCCCCTGACAGTCTGCAAAGCCCCTGGCACCCTTGCCGGGGCCCGGGACAGTCTGCAAGACCCAGGAGCCTGCCGGGCCCTAAAGCGGGCGCCCCCTGGCAGCCTCCCGGGACTTGACAGTCTGCAAGACCCTGGCACCCTGCCGGGACCTGACAGTCTGCAAGACCCTGGCGCCTGCCGGGGACCGGGACGGGTTCTGAAAGGGCCCCTTTGGCAGTCTCCCGGGACCGGGGGCCAGTCTGCAAGACCCTGGCACCCTCCCGGGGGCCCTGACAGTCTGCAAAAATTTTGGCAGCCTGCAGGAACCTGACAGTCTGGAAGACCCTGGGCACCCCTGCGGGAAAAACCTAAACAGTCTGGAAGACCCTGGCCCCTTTCCCGGGAAACCCTGCAGTCGGGAAAGACCCTGGCAGCCTGCAGGGCCCTGACAGTCGGGGAAAACCCCCGGGCCCGCCTGCGGGGGACCTGACTTTTCTCCCAAGCCCCTGGCACCCTGCGGGGCCTGAAGTCGGGAAGACCGTGGAAAGCCTGTGGGAATGGCAGCCTGCTGGGACCTTGCAGCCCCTGCAAGACCTGGGGGGCCTGCCGGGACCTGACAGTCTGCAAGACCCTGGGAGCCTGCCGGGACTGCGTCTCAAGACCCGGGCAGCCTGCCGGGCCCTGACTGTCTGAAAGACCGGGAGTCTCCCGAGATGACAGTTGAAAAGCCCCGGGCGCCTGCCGGGCCTTTAAAGCTGCAAGCCCGGGCCCCGCGGGGCCCTGACAGTCTGCAAGACCCTGGCACCCTCCCGGGATTGACGTCTGAAAGACCCTGGCAGCCTGCCGGGCCCTGAAGTCTGCAAGACCTGGAGCCTCCCGGGACCTTACTGTCTGCAAGACCCTGGGTCTCCCGGGACTGCATCTGAAAACCCCCGGGCAGCGTGGGGGACTGCGTCTGCGCCGGGCGCTGCGGGACCTGAATTTTAAAAAGACCCTGGCAGCCTCCCAGGGACCACAGTCTGCAAGACCCTGGCACCCTGCGGGATCTGACAGTTGCAAGCCCCGGGCCCCTTCCGGGAATGACGTCTGCAAGCCTGCCCCCTGCCGGGCCCTGACGTCTGCGACCCTGGCAGCCTCCCGGGGATGACAGTCTGCAAGCCCCTGGACCCTCCCGGGACTTGACGTCTGCAAGCCCCGGACCTCGGGACCTGACAGTCGCAAGACCCTGGGCTGGGGCCTGACTGTCTGCAAGACCTGGGTCGGGGAAACCCTGTGTCTGCAAGACCCTGGCACCCTCCCGGGACTGACACGAAGACCCTGGCAGCCTGGGAAAACCTGACATTTGGAAGACCCTGGCAGTGGGGACCTGCAGCGGAAAAAACCCTGGCACCCCTGCTGGGACCTGACATTGGAAGACCCTGGGCCTGCAGGGACTGAAGTCTGCAAGACCTGGCAGCCTGTGGGCCCTGTTAGTCTGGAAGACCCGGGGCAGCCTGCGGGACCGGCAGGCCTGCTGGGACCTTGCAGTCTGCGACCCTGGGGCCGCCGGGAACCTGACAGTCTGAAAAGACCCTGGCCCCCGGGCCTGACAGTCTGCAAGCCCCTGGCGCCTGCCGGGCCCCGATGTCGCAAGCCCTGGCAGTCTGCCGAAATGCAGTCTGCAAGCCCCTGGGCCCCTCCCCGGGACCTGACAGTCTGAAAGACCTGGCACCCTGCTGGGACCTGACATCTGCAAGCCCTGGAAAACCTGTGGGACCTGCGTCGCAAGCCCCGGGCCCCTCCTTTGCTGGGACTGAAAGTTGAAAAACCCTTGTTGCCTGCTGGGCCCTGAAGTTTGAAAGCCCCTGGCAGCCTGCTGGGACCTGAAAAATCTGAAAGCCCCCTGGGCCCCTGCGGGACCTGAAATCTGCAGACCGGGGCAGCCTGCTGGAAACTGGCGCCTGTGGGACTGGCAGCTTGTGGGACCGACAGTTTTCAAGACCCGGCAGCCTTGGGGCCCTGCAGTCGGGGAAAGCCCCGGGCAGCCTGCTGGAACTGGCAGCCTGCAGGGACCCTGGCAGCTTGCTGGGACCTGACAGTCTGAAAGACCTGGCAGCCTGCGGGGACCCTTCCAGTCTGCAAGACCCAGGCAGCACTGCTGGGACCTGAAGTCTGCAAAACCCTTGTAGCCTGCCGGGACCTGACAGTCTGCAGGACCCGGGGCAGCCTGCTGGGACCTGACATTTCTGCAAGACCCTGGCAGCCTGCTTGGACCTGACAGTCTGCAAGACCCTGGAAAGCCTGCAGGGACGTGAAAGTCTGCAAAAGACCTGGCAGCCTGCGGACTGACAGTCTGCAAGACCCTGGCAGCCTGCAGGGACTGACAGTCTGCAAGACCCTGGCAGCCTCCCGGGACTGAAAGTCTGCAAGACCCTTGCACCCTGCTGGGTTTGACAGTCTGCAGACCCTGGCAGCCTGCTGGGATCTGACGTCTGCAAGACCCTGGCAGCCTCCCGGGGGACCTGACAGTCTGCAAGACCCTGGCACCCTGCCGGGACCTGAACAGTCTGCAAGACCTGGCAGCCTGCGGGACCTGACAGTCTGAAAGACCCTGGCACCCCCTGCTGGGACCCTGACCGTCTGCAAGACCCCTGGCAGCCTGCCGGGAACCTGAAAGGCAAGACCCTGGACCTGCAGCCGGACTGACATTTCTGCAAGACCCCTGGCAGCCTGCTGGGACCTGACAGTCTGCAAGACCCTGGCAGCCTTCCGGGACCTGACAGTATGCAAGACCCTGGAAAGCCTGTGGGACTTGACTGTCTGCAAGACCTGGTAGCCTCCCAGGGACCCTGGAAAACCTGCGGCCGGGACCTGACAGTCTGCAAGACCCTGGCAGTCTGCGGGACTGACAGTCTGCAAGACCCTGGCAGTCTGCCGGGACCTGACAGTCTGCAAGACCCTGGCAGCCTGCCGGGACCTGACAGTCTGCAAGACCCTGGCAGCCTGCCGGACCTGACAGTCTGCAAGACCCTGGCAGCCTGCCGGGACTGACAGTCTGCAAGACCCTGGCAGCCTGCCGGGACCTGACAGTCTGCAAGACCCTGGCAGCCTGGTGGGACTTGACTGTCTGCAAGACCTGGCAGCCTGCCGGGACCTGACTGTCTGCAAGACCCTGGCAGTCTGGCCGGGACCTGACAGTCTGCAAGACCCTGGCAGCCTGCCGGGACCTGACAGTCTGCAAGACCCTGGCAGCCTGCAGGGCTGACAGTCTGCAAGACCCTGGCCAGCCTGCAGGGACTGACAGTCTGCAAGACCCTGGCAGCCTGCCGGGACATGACAGTCTGCAAGACCCTGGCAGCCTGCCGGGACCTGACAGTCTGGCAAGACCTGGCAGCCTGCTGGACCTGACAGTTTGCAAGACCCTGGCAGCCTGCCGGGACTGACAGTCTGCAAGACCCTGGCAGCCTGCCGGGACTTGACAGTCTGCAAGACCCTGGCTGCCTGCCGGGACCTGACAGTCTGCAAGACCCTGGCAGCCTGCCGGGACCTGACTGTCTGTAAGACCCTGGCAGTCTGCCGGGACCTGACAGTCTGCAAGACCCTGGCAGCCTGCCGGGACCTGACAGTCTGCAAGACCCTGGCAGCCTGCAGGAACCTGACAGTCTGGAAGACCCTGGCAGCCTGCAGGGACCTGACAGTCTGGAAGACCCTGGCAGCCTGCAGGGACCTGACAGTCTGCAAGACCCTGGCAGCCTGCTGGGACCTGATAGTCTGGAAGACCCTGGCAGCCTGCTGGGACCTGGCAGCCTGCTGGGACCTTGCAGTCTGCAAGACCCTGGGAGCCTGCCGGGACCTGACAGTCTGCAAGACCCTGGCAGTCTGCCGGGACCTGACAGTCTGCAAGACCCTGGCAGCCTGCCGGGGCCTCACAGTCTGCAAGACCCTGGCAGCCTGCCGGGACCTGACTGTCTGCAAGACCCTGGCAGCCTGCTGGGACCTGACAGTCTGCAAGACCCTGGCAGCCTGCAGGGACCTGACAGTCTGCAAGACCCTGGCAGCCTGCTGGGACCTGACAGTCTGCAAGACCCTGGCAGCCTGCTGGGACCTGACAGTCTGCAAGACCCTGGCAGCCTGCTGGGACCTGACAGTCTGCAAGACCCTGGCAGCCTGCTGGGACCTGACAGTCTGCAAGACCTGGCAGCCTGCTGGGACCTGACAAGTCTGCAAGACCCTGGCAGCCTGCTGGGACCTGGCATGTCTGCGGGACCCTGGCACCCTTGCTGGGACCTACAGTCGCAAGCCCCTGGCAGCCTGGGGGGGCCGGGCGTTGGGAAAAGGGACCCT
>NW_026470088.1:10000-11753 GCF_026875155.1 Cherax quadricarinatus | reverse complement strand
CTTTTGGGGGGGGTTTGGAAACTTTTTGCTTTAGGTGTGTACCCAGAAACTTTTTGGGGTACTACTCAGAAGTGTTGTTTTGGGGGGTTTTTCTCGAAGTGTTGTTTGGTGACTCCCCAGAACTTTTTGGGGTTTATACCCGAACTGTTTGGGTTTACGTCCCAAACTGTTTGGTGTACTACCCAAACTGTTTGGTGTATTACCCAGAACTTTTGGGGTGTCGTTCCTGAATGTTTGGTGTACTCCCTAAGTGTTTTTGTACGTACCCAGAAGGGTTTCGCGTAGTCCCCAGAAGTGTTTTTTTGGTGTACGTCCCCAAACTTTTTTGGTGTACATACCCAAAAGTGGTTTGGTGATCCCCAGAAGTGTTGTTTCGGTACGTACCCAGAAGTTTGGTGTACTACCCAAAGTTTGTTTCACGTACGTCCCCAAAGTGTTGTTTGGTGTACGCCCCAAAACGTTGTGTCGCATCCAAACGTTGTTTGGGCAAACCCAAAGTGTTTTGGTGTACGTACCCAGAAGTTTTTTGGGTGTGTCCCCAAAAGTGTTTGGTGTCGTCCCCAAAAAAAAAAAAACTGCTTTTTGGGTGTACGTACCCAGAACTTTTTGGTGTAGTCCCCAAAACTGTTGTTTGGGTCGAACTAAAAAATCGGTAAAACCAACTATATAAGATTTTATCTCTGTGTTACCTTTTCCCCCAAAAACCATGCTTTCCAAACTTTCTTAGAACGTCAAAAATTAACCAGATAAGGGAAAATTTAAAAAAGGTGGGTATTTTCGGTGAAAAAGGGAAACAAGAAAAGTGTTTGGTCCACACGCGAGAGGGAAAACACAGTCGGGCATTACTGTTAGTTATAATTGGTGAAGGAATACGTTATATTATCCTCCCTAATTCTCCCCTTTCGAGAGAGTGCAGATTCAGGGCCCTCAGTCTATCCTCATAGGGAAGATTTCTGATACATGGGATCATCTTTGTCATCCTCCTCTGTACGTTTTCCAGAGCAATTATATCCATTCTGTAATACGGGACCAGAACTGAGCAGCATAGTCTAAATGAGGCCTAACCAAGGATATATGAGTTGAAGAACAACCTGAGGACTTCTATTATTTAAAACTTCTAGATATAAGCCAAGAATTCTGTTAGCTTTATTGCGAACACTAATGCACTGTTGTCTTGGTTTAGATTATCGCAAACCAAAAACTCCTAAATCCTTTTCGCAATAAGTAGTATTAAGATCTTCATTATTTAGTTTATATGTGGCATGGTTATTTAACTGTCCAACATTTAGAACTTTGTATTTGTCAATATTAAACTGCATCTGCCACTTCTCCGACCATTGCATCAGTCTATTCAAATCATCCTGGAGTGCTCTAGTGTCCTCATTAGAATGAATTGGATGGCCTATTTTGGTGTCATCAGCAAATTTGCTTACGTCACTATTTATTCCCTCATCTATGTCGTTTATGTAAATTGTGAACAACAATGGGCCCAACACTGAGCCCAACACTGACCCCTGAGGAACACCGCTTGTGACGTGCCCCCATTCTGATTTCTCCCCATTTATGCAAACTCTCTGCTGCCTATTTGTCAACTATGCCTCTACCCAGGAAAAAATTTCTCCTCCTATTCCTTGTGCCTTAAGTTTCCTCAATAGCCTCTGATGTGGAACTCTATCGAAAGCCTTACTGAAGTCCATATACACAATATCATATTCATTACGATGATCTACCTCCTCAAACACCTTCGTGAAAA
>NW_026470088.1:0-5000 GCF_026875155.1 Cherax quadricarinatus | reverse complement strand
TCCTTTACTCTCTTCTGCTCTTTCTTCTCTGGCTACTTTGCTCTCGACTTTCTTCTTCGTTCCTCCTTTTTTCTTCTCTTTTTCTTACGCCCACACACCCGCACCTCTCCCTCCCCCCCCTCCCCACCGCCCCCTCGCGCCCCATTTTCCACCACTCCCCTTCCTTTTCTCTCTTCTCCCTTGCTTCTTTTTTCCTACTCTTTTTTTTCTTCTTTTTTCTCTCTCCCCCCCCCCCCCACCTCCACTCCCCTTTCATTCTTTTCTCTTTTTTCTTGCTTTCTTCCTTCTTCGTACTTTTCTTTTTCTGCTTTATCCCTTTGGGCGTCTCCTATCCCCCCCTTCACTCTCCCCTCCCACCTTCTCCCCCTCCACTCCCCCCCTTGCCCCCCTGCCATGTTCCACCCCCCCCTGCCCCTTCTCACACTCACCCCCCCCTCACCCCGTCGTCCCTCCCAACCTCTCGTACAGTAATCTGTCCCCTCCTCTAGGTAATGTTCTCCCTTACATACATCATCGCTGGTCAGTTAGTCATAATAAATTGGTGGAGGGGGGGGGGGGGGGGGGGGGGGGGGGGGTGGGGGGGGGGGTTAGAGAGGGTATGGTAGAGAATTTAAGAGAAGGTATGGTAGAGAAAATTAGAGAGGGATGGGTAGAGAAAATAAGAGAGGATGTAGAGAAATAAGGAGAGGTATGGGGTAGAGAAAATAAGAGAGAGGTATGTAAGAAAATAAGAGAGGTATGTGAGAAATAAGGAGAGGTATGAGGTAGATTTAGAAGGAAAATTTATAATAGAGGGTAGTGTAGAGTAAATTATAATGGTGAACGTTTATAGACTTTATAATAAGAATGACGTCACACTCCCACCCTCTGTGCATACTCTCCGCCACCTCTCTGTACAGTACTCTCCCACCCTCTGTACAGTACTTCTCCCACCTCGGCCTGCAAAGTAGCTCTCCCACCTCTCTGTTACAGTACTCTCCCCACGCTCTCTGTACAGTACTCCTCCCCAACCTCTCTTACAGTACTCTCGCCACACTATGTCATACTCCCCCACCTTCTCTTGTGCAGTCTCTCCCACCTCTTACTGTACGTACACTCCCACCTCTCTGACATTACTCCCCCACCTCCTCTGTACATGTACTCTCCCCACCTCTCTGTACAGTACTACCTCCCACCTCCTGTACAGTACCTCCCACCTCTCTTTGGCAGTACTCTCCCCACCTCTACTGGCAGTACTCTCCCCACCTCTCTGTGCATACTCTCCCCACCTCCTGTGCATACCATCCTCCACCTCTCTGTGAAGTACTCTCCCGCACCTCACTGGTGCAGTACTGTCCGCCACCTCGTCTTGCAGTACTCTCCCAGCGGCCCCTATTGTTTGGGACAAAAAATGGGGGGGATATATATAGAAAAAAAAGGGAAAAATGGAAAAAGGAGATTTCGGAGATAAAAATAGAGGTATTTAGATAAAATAAGATAGAATGAATCTAAAATAATATAGGTATGAAGATAGTATCCAACATAGAGGTAGATTCTCCCCACATCGCTGTCAGTACGTCTCCCCACCTCTCTGTTCAGACGCTCCCCACCTCTCTGTACAGTCTCTACACCTCATCTGTAAGACTCTCGCTCAAAGCCTGGACTGTACTCTCCCCACTTCTCTCGCAACATACGCTCCCAATTCTCTCGCTGACAGTGCGTCTCCGTCGGCTCGTCTGTACAGGACTCTCCGCACTTCTCTCTCTGTACATACTCTCCCACTTCTCTCTCTGTACATACTAGCCCACAGCTCTTCCTGAACATACTCTCCCCACTTTCTCTCTGTACAGTCATCACACTTCTCTCTGTACATACTCTCCCACGACTCTTCTGTAACAGTACTTCCCCTCTTCTCTCGCCTGTACATACTCTCCCCACTTCTCACTCATACAGTACTCTCTCCACTTTCTACTCATTGCTATGTTTGACATAACACATAATTACATTAAATCACAGCAGCCATATCATTCTTTGCAACAATACTAGGTTTTGCAAGAAAGAAGTCCCATCAGGACACAGTTGATATAAGCCAGTCTTCCAGAGGCCACTGACAATAATTACACTGAATAAAAGACTAAGTCATCCAGGAGCCACTGACAATAAATGTGACAGCTGACATTAAACTAAGTCTTCCAGGAGCATGACATAATGTGACAGCTGCATAAACCAAGTCTTCCAGAGCCACGGCACAATTGATAAGCAGACATAAACTAAGCCTTCCAGGAGGTCACGACAACAAATTTCAACTACTTCATTATGGAAAATGTAAGAATTAAAGAGCTAAAATATAGTACAAACAAATTCGAATCTTTGAATTTAGACCATAACGTATGTGAGATCTTTGAAGTTACACTATCAAGATCTCAGCATTCAGGAACACACAAATGTTATGACAAGTGCAAAGAAAATAATAGACTGGATTACTATTACATTAAAACAGATGCCAAGCCAATGACGATGCTCAAAGTCAAGACGTCCCGAGGATCATCTTATAGTATTATCCAGGTAATGTCAAAAGCCTCAGGCTTTCAATTTACCTAAAGCGTCAAGCTTTTCCCCAGAATTGGCATGGCGAGCCACTTTTTAGGGAAGGACGATCCTCGATACAGGCTGGACACGGTGATTCTACAAATGTGACTCTTCTTAGTCACAGGTGCCTTGATCTGCCCTCCCCTCCCTTGGGTAAGAGTGGGTGAAGGTGGCGTAAACCCCCTTTATAGGAACCGGGGGCGGATGGTTTTAGGAGGGACTTTCCCATGACCATCCCCAACCTTGTTCACCACCTGACACCACTTGGTGGTAGACCCTGAACGGTACTTCTCAGGGATGAACACGAAGCACTTTTAAGGCGTCGGCTAAGATGAGAGAGGGAGTTCATATTTCTTACAGTAACAATTCTGCCATACATTTTACCTGATATAAAGGAAGCCTAGTGTGGGACGCCGGGGGGGGGGTGATCCGCCTCGACAGAGACTACAACTAACCTACAGGCTTTATATTCAACAAGCATAGTTCATTATATTTCTACATTCTTGCCATCTTTTCTGGCATTCAAAAGATCAATGAAAGTTCTTTGCTCATTCTTAGATACTGAACATTCCTTTCATGCTAAAAATAAATGCCCACAAACATTCCATTATATGACCTTCATACATCTGAGTGATTTTTTCCTCGGGCAATGCAAACCACAGGCATTTATCTACGATGTAAAAAATTTTTATTTAGTTCAGCAAAAAAAAGTGAGACAAATACGTTTGTTACTATATCTACCTGAGAAGTGAACTCCAGGCGCCTCCGCGTGACCCCCATGAAACCGTTCAACTACGGTGAGTGAGACGGTATCAACAGTAACAGATATCGTGTCTGTTCCGCGATTAGGTGACCGAGTATCGAGCCTCCATCACTCCATGCACTTAAATGACTTGCAAGGGGTTTCAGCGTTTTTGCGTAAACAAATTTTAGAATTTAAATTAAAAGTCTAGCAAAGCAATAAATAAACACAGAACGGGCACTTACATCAAAAAAACATGCAAATGAGGCCGACTGATTACACTTCTTGCAGTGCTCGTTGATGTCGCTGTGTAGACACAGAAATCAGCATATTGTCAAAAAATTTTATTAGCAATATATATGACGTGGTGGTAGTTTGTAGCTTTAATACATTGAGATTTCTACGATGCTAACCTTCCTAGTTAGCATAAAAAATCCCTCTAGATTAATGAATTTCTATTAGGCCGGCACTGAACTGCTAGTTTTAGGACTGCTTCCCAAAGGGGTTTTCTAACCCTCCGTTCAGTGATTTTAACATAAATTATACTTGACGGAATGTCTTTTTAGTAATTCGAAATGATTTACTCCATCAATAAGATCAGGCTAAACATAATTCTGTTTTTCACATGGTTGAATTTACAGGCTAAAAGTTATCCTACCTCATCTCATTTACAAGTACAGCATCAACAAAACCCTTTTCTGTTTTGTGAACAGGGGAACTAGTGTTAGAAAACAACACCGGCGTCTTCTCTCACCCCAAGATTTAGCCAGTCCTTTGGTTTGAGCCAAAAGCTCTACCATTAAGAAGTAATTTAGTAATATTTATACAAATAACGATATACAGTACCGAGAAGCAGATAAAACACATGTTCAACATTCACGTATCTTCATTCCGCGACGTCTCGCCCAAATATTAGGGTTATTTGCCACCTCTGTTTGTGACACGTTCCGAGCTAAAGTTATCTTAGTGGTGTTCATGTGTCTTTTTCATCAGTTTAGTAACAAATGTAGTATAGTACAGACTGACAACAGTACTACACCGTTGTTTAAATAATTATATCAGGAACTGTTTAAAGTTCACAACAGTGATAGTACTGTTTTATGTTCACAAAAGTGATAGTACTGTTTTATGTTCACAACATGATGTACTGTTTTATGTTTACACAGTGTGTACGTTTTAGTTCACAACAGTGAATACTGTTTATGTTTTACAACAGTTTAGTACTGTTTTTTGTTCACAACGTGATAGTACTGTTTTTTTGTTCACAACAGTGTGTACGTTTTTTTTTCACAACGTGATGTATGTTTTATTTCCAACATGAAGTACTGTTTTAGTTCACAACAGTGTAGTACTGTTTATGTTCACAAAAGTGAAGTACTGTTTTATGTTTACAACATGATATACGTTTTTGTTCACAACAGTGATGTACTGTTTTATGTCCCAAAAAATGATGTACGTTTTATGTTCCAAGTTTGTTTCTTTTTATGATAAATTTGAAAAAATTCTTTTACAAAAGTGAGAATATTTTTCACAAAAGTGAGAATATTTCACAAAAGTGGATATTCTCACAACAGTGAGAAAATTTTTTCACAACATGGAAAATTCTTACAACATGAGAATATTCTTCCCCAAAAGTGGAAAATTTTTTTAAAACAGTGAGAATATTTTTCAAAAAAGTGAGAATATTCTT
>NW_026470087.1:2500-12501 GCF_026875155.1 Cherax quadricarinatus | reverse complement strand
TTAAAAATTCAAAAAGGGCTTCCCTTTTCTTTTACACCTGGCACCCCAAACTTACTTACCACACCCTCTCTAAAAGTTTCTCCCACTTCAGCATTCTGGTCTCCTACCACAATTACTCTCTCACTTGGTTCAAAGGTTACTATACATTCACTTAACATCTCCCAAAATCTCTCTCTCTCCTCTACATTCCTCTCTTCTCCAGGTGCATACACGCTTATTATGACCCACTTTTAGCATCCAGCCTTCACTTTAATGTCAGTTAAAAACATAGTAGGGAAGTTAGTAGATGGGGAGACGGAGGTATTGGGTAAATGGCGAGAATATTTTGAAGAACTTTTAAATGTCAATGAGGAAAGGGAGGTGGTAATATCATGCACTGGCCAGGGAGGTGGTAATATCATGCACTGGCCAGGGAGGTATACCATTTTGTAGAAGTGAAGAAGAACAGGATGTGAGTGTGGGGGAGGTGCGTGAGGCATTACGTAGAATGAAAGGGGGTAAAGCAGCTGGAACTGATGGGATCATGACAGAAATGTTAAAAGCAGGGGGGATATAGTGTTGGAGTGGTTGGTATTTTTGTTTAATAAATGTTTGAAAGAGGGGAAGATACCTAGGGATTGGCAGAGAGCATGTATAGCCCCTTTATATAAAGGGAAGGGAGACAAAAGAGATTGTAAAAATTATAGAGGGATGAGTTTCCTGGGTATACCAGGAAAAGTGTACGATAGGGTTATTGAAAGAATTAGAGGTAAGACAGAATGCAGGATTGTGAATGAGCAAGAAGGTTTTAGAGTGGGTAGGGGATGTGTAGATCAGGTGTTTACATTGAAGCATATATGTGAACAGTATTTAGATGAAGGTAGGGAAGTTTTATTGCATTTATGGATTTAGAAAAGGCACATGATACAGTGGATAGGGGAGCAATGTGGCAAATGTTACAAGTATATGGAATAGGTGGTAAGTTACTAAATGCTGTAAAGAGTTTTTATGAGGATAGTGAGGCTCAGGTTAGGGTGTGTAGAAGAGAGGGAGAATACTTCCCGGTAAAAGTAGGTCTTGGACTGGGATGTGTAATGTCACCATTGTTGTTTAATATATTTATAGATGGGGTTGTAAAAGAAGTAAATCCTAGGGTGTTCGGGAGAAGGGTAGGATTAAATTATGGGGAATCAAATAGAAAATGGGAATTGACAGTTATTTTTTTCTGATGATATGTGCTTATGGGAGATTCTAAAGAAAAATTGCAAATGTTAGTAGACGAGTTTGGGAGTGTGTGTAAAGGTAGAAAGTTGAAAGTGAACATAGAAAAGAGCAAGGTGATGAGGGTATCAAATGATTTAGATAAAGAAAAATTGGATATCAAATTAGGGAGGAGGAGTATGGAAGAAGTGAATGTTTTCAGATATTTGGGAGTTGACGTGTCAGTGGATGGATTTATGAAAGATGAGGTTAATTATAAAATTGATGAAGGAGAAAAGGTGAGTGGTGCATTGAGGTATATGTGGAGACAAAAAATTTTATCTATGGAAGCAAAGAAGGGAATGTATGACAGTAGAGTAGTACCAACACTCTTATATAGGTGTGAAGCTTGGGTTGTAAATGCTGCAGTGAGGAGGCAGTTGGAGGCAGTGGAAATGTCCTGTTTAATGGCCATGTGTGGTGTGAATATTATGCAGAAAATTCGGAGTGTGGAAATTAAGAGCTGAAGAGGTGTTGTTGAGGTGGTTTGGTCAATTAGAGAGAGTGGATCAAAATAGAATGACATGGAGAACGTTTAAATCTGTAGGGGAAGGAAGGCGGGGTAGGGGTCATCCTCGAAAAGGTTGGAGGGAGGGGGTAAAGAAGGTTTTGTGGTCGAGGGGCTTGGACTTCCAGGAAGCATGTGTGAGCATGTTAGATAGGAGTGAATGGAAACAAATGGTATTTGGGACCTGACAAGCTGTTGGAGTGTGATCAGGGTAATATTTAGTGAAGGGATTCAGTGAAACCGGTTATTTTTATTTAGCCAGACTTGAGTCCTGGAATTGGGAAGTACAATGCCTGCACTTTAAAGAAGGGGTTTGGGATATTGGCAGTTTGGAAGGATATGTTGTGTATCTTTATAAGTATATGCTTCTAAACTGTTGTATTCTGAGCACATCTAAAAAACAATGATTGTGTGTAAGTGAGGTGAAAGTGTTGAATAATGATGAAAGTATTTTCTTTTTGGGAATTTTCTTTCTTTTGTGGGTCACCCTGCCTCGGTGGGAGACGGCTGACTTGTAAAAAAAAAAAAGAAAAAAAAAAAATTCTGTCAAACCCCTTAACTACTGGGGACGCTTAGAAACACTTGTACCTTGTACTCACTGGAGCACGGGCAAGAGAGATACATCATAATCTACACTTGGAAATCCTAGAAGGAATAGTCCCTAATCTGCACACACAAATCACTCTCTGTGAAAGCAAAAGACTGCAGGCATACAAAATATCCCCCAATGAAAAGTAGGGGCACCATTGGTACATTAAGAGAGGGCACAGTAAGTGCCCAGGGCCCTAGACTGTTCAGCAGCCTCCCACCAGGCATAAGGGGAATTACCAATAGACCCCTGGCTGCCTTCAAGAGGGAGCTGAACAAATACTTGAAGTTGACGCCGGATCAGCCGGGCTGTGGTTTATATGTTGGACTACGTGCAGCCAGCAGTAACAGCCTGGTTGATCAGGCCCTGATCCACCAGGAGGCCTGGTCATGGACTGGGCTGTGGGGGTGTTGATCCATGAAATATCCTCCAGGAAGACTCGAGGTAGGTAGGTAGGATCTGCGAGCACAAGAATGCCTGTAACCGTGGTGATGGTAGAAATGTGTATTCAACACAGAGATGATATTGGGCACCTTATGAAGTTTATTGAGGCCATGTTAGTCATTAAAGAAGATTTATGATGATGAAAGTGTATAGAGGTTGCCCTAATTGTCATCAGTAACACAGTCCATGAAAAGTCCAGCATTTATACTGTATCCATATTGTTGATCAACAGGATATTGCATATTTTAGAGACCATTTTAACATGATGAGGATGACAGGTCCTAAAACTCGACCCATTTCACCACAGTTTCATTACTCTGACTACTGCTGCTGTCGCCAACATCATCATCACCAACAACATCAACAACATCCTCTCACAACTTGCCACCTGCCACTATATATACTTATTCTTAGTCATCTTTATATTATGACTGAAGAAGCCACTCTTGGCAAAGCATTTCCTTTAATAAATACCCTGAACTGTATGCAAGTGGCGTTTCCACAACTCCTGTTCCTCTGGATCATGTTTTAGCAGTTTGCCTTCTGTTAGGCCTTAGCTGTGGTTTTTATAATTACTGACGTGCCTGTAGGGACCTAGGTATCATTAGGGAATCTTTTAACATAAATAATTTAATGGAATTTTTAATTGATGCTGGCTATTTTAACTTAGTATAATAGTATTCTGGTTGAGTTTTTAAGTTTGTTGCTTCTATTTATGTTGATTTTATCTTTTTTTACTGTGTTAGTGTATATTTTTTTATACCTCTTAAGATCTGAGTGTCCTCTGTGGTCAAAGTGCTTTGGAAAAAAGCCACAATTACTATTCGATCCTATAAAAGTTTTATTCTTCATTTGTATTTTGCAACCATCTCGTTGGCTATAAGCCATAACTTTCCAGTGTTTAACCCTTTTGTGATCTATGCCGTAGTACTACACGATGAGCTCAACTCACTCAGATAAGCTGTGAGCGGTAAATTTTGGCCTTGATATGAGAGAACGGGACTATGCAGTGAGTGTGCACCGTATAGAAAAATCCTGCTCCTCACAGTGCATGATGGGAAAACAAAACTGCGAGTATTATTTGGATCCTGAAAGGGTTAATAAGTTAACCCTTTCAGGGTCTGTGCTATAGTTCTACATGATGAGCTCAGCTTACTCAGATAAGTTGTGAGTGGTGAATTTGGGACTAAATATGATAGAAAAGGTTGATGCAGTAAGTGTGCACCATATAAAATAAATCTTGCAGCACATAGTGCATAATGAAGAAAAAATAACTGCGACTCTGCTTTTTATTTAAAACAGCAACTTTGTGGTGTATTTTTGTATGGTTTTTATGGTTGTATTCTTGGTTTCTTGGTCTTATTTGACAGGATGGAAGATATGTTACAGAAATAAATATGGTTTTGAGGATTCAAAATAGCTTGAATTTGAGCTCAAAGTACAGTGGACCCCCTGTATTCGATATTAATCCGTTCCTGAGAGCTCATCGAATACCGATAATATCGAAAACCGAATCAATTTTCCTCATAAGAAATAATGGAAATCAAATTAATCCGTGCAAGACACCCAAAAGTATGAAAAAAAAAATTTTACTACATGGAATATTAAGTTTAATGCAATAGAATAATAATAAAATAATTGACACTTACCTTTAATGAATATCTGGTGATGATTGATGGGATGGGAGGAGGGGAGAGGTGTTAGTGTTTAGAAGGGGAATCCCCTTCCATTAGGACTTCAGGTAGCAAGTCCTTTTCCGGGGTTACTTCCCTGCTTCTTTTAATGCCACTAGGACCAGCTTCAGAGTCACTGGATTTCTGTCGCACAACATATCTGTCCATAGTGGCCTGTACCTCCCGTTCCTTTATGACATTCCTAAAGTGTTTCACAACATTGTTAGTGTAATAGTCACCAGCAAGGCTTGCAATAGCTGTTTTAGGGTGATTGTCATCCAAAAAGGTTTGCACTTTAAGCCACATTGCACACATTTCCTTAATCTTTGAAGTAGGCAACTTCTTCAATTTCTCTATCCCCTCCTCCGAAGCAGTTTCCTCAGGTCTGCCCTCTTGCTGTTCAAGATGATCTATCAGCTCATCAGTGGTTAGTTCTTCATTGTCCTCCTCCACCAACTCTTCCACATCATCCCCACTAACTCCAACCCCAAGGACTTCCCAATGCCACAATGGATTCCTCAACTGGCATAGGATTCTCAGGGTTAGCCTCAAATCCTTCAAATCCCTTTTGTCTACACATTCTGGCCACAGTTTTTTCCAAGCAGAGTTCAAGGTCCTCTTAGTCACTCCCTCCCAAGCCTTACCTATCAGGTTTATACAATTGAGGATATTAAGGTGATCCTTCCAAAACTCTTTTAGAGTCAGTTGAGTTTCTGTGGTCACTATAAAGCACTTTTGAAACATAGCTTTTGTGTACAGTTTCTTGAAGTTGGAAATGACCTGCTGGTCCATGGGCTGCAGAAGAGGAGTGGTATTAGGAGGCAAAAACTTGACCTTAATGAAGCTCATGTCCCCAGAAAGTCGCTCTGACAAGTCTGTAGGATGACCAGGGGCATTGTCGAATACCAGGAGGCACTTAAGGTCTAATTTCTTTTCAGTTAGGTAATTTTTCACAGTGGGGGCAAATGCATGGTGTAACCAATCATAGAAAAAGTCCCTAGTGACCCATGCCTTACTGTTTGCCCTTCACAGCACACACAAATTAGCCTTGAGGACATTGTTTTTCCTGAACACACTGTTAGTTTCAGAGTGATACACCAATAAAGGCTTCACTTTGCAATCACCACTAGCATTGGCACACATCAACAGAGTAAGCCTGTCTTTCATAGGCTTATGTCCTGGGAGTGCCTTTTCCTCCTGAGTAATGTAGGTCCTGCTTGGCATTTTCTTCCAAAACAGGCCTGTTTCGTCGCAATTAAACACTTGTTCAGGTTTCAGTCCTTCTCTGTCTATGTAATCCTTGAATTCCTTCACATATTTTTCAGCTGCTTTTTGGTCCGAACTGGCAGCCTCACCATGCCTAATCACACTATGTATGCCACTACGATTCTTAAATCTTTTAAACCAACCTTTGCTGGCCTTAAATTCACTCACATCACCACTATTTGCAGGCAATTTCTTTACCAAATCGTCATGCAACTGCCTAGCCTTTTCACAAATGATCGCTTGAGAGATGCTGTCTCCTGCTATCTGTTTTTCATTTATCTACACCATTAACAATCTCTCAGCATTTTCTAACACTTGCGGTCGCTGTTTCGTAATCACAGTTGCACCTTTTGCAAGAACAGCTTCCTTGATTGCCGTTTTCCTGGTCACTATAGTAGAGATGGTTGATTGGGGTTTATTATACAACCTAAGCAGCTCTGACACACGCACTCCACTTTCGTACTTTGCAATTATTTCTTTCTTCATTTCATAAGTCATTAGCGACTTTTTTCTTGAAGGGTTGGCACTAGAAGCTTTCTTGGGGCCCATGGTGACTTACTTTGCAGAAACAAGCACCAAACACAGTGATAATATGGAATGTACCGAATGTATCCTTAGATGCGCGCACACTGGCTGGCTTGTAAACACTGGCACACAAGGGGCAGTTCAGGCCACATGTGGACACGTCTTGTACGAATCGTATCGAATACCGGGTTTTCAATCGAATACTAAGGAAAATTTTTGCGATAAAATGTATCGAATTCCGGATTTATTGAATACCGATGCCATCGAATACCGGGGGTCCACTGTAGTGGAAATGTATGATTTTGGCTGATGTTCAAGAGTAAACAAATCACGTCACACATCCAATACATGTCAACTGGTGGCTCTGATGTGTGTTCACAAATCTGCTGATATTATTTATACAATTATTACAGTATTGCATGACAGTAAATCTCTTACTTTTGTGTGAATAAAAATTATTTGTGTGAATAAAAAATGAAAATGGAATTCATGTGTAAAGCTGGGAACATAACTGTTGAACAGAGGAAATGTTATTTTAGTGCCAGGAATGCCTGCATGGTTTATTCTGGACCCTATTTTGAAATTGGAATATTTTGAAATTTGTGTTAAATTGGACAAATTACCAATTTGTAATCACTATTGGGTGCTTGAAATAGTTGATTGGGCGGTTTCTTGCGCTCATTCGATAAAATAGAAGGCAAACTAGCAAAATAGCTAAGACTTTTGTCAATTGGAACAATGTAATTGGCCTAAAACAGGAGTCAAAGTGGACAAAGTCGCCAATGCGTAAGTATTGCTGACATGGCAAAATTCGTGATTGAATAATTTCATCAGTTTTCTATCAAATTTCGTGCTTATTGTTTTTTACTTTCAGTAAAAGATTCTCTACCATTTCATAGGAAAAAATAACAAGTTTTTGTTTTAAAGTTCTTGTACCCTGTGGACAAGTTTCAGATTGGGGGTCTGAACCCTGGAAAGGTTCAGACTCCCAGTATTTAAGCACTAGGAATGTTTTAAAACCCACTTTGTAAATATGAAATGTAAGCTGCACAAACCAGTAATGCAGTTGCATTTATTTAAATAATCATTTTCTGTATCTTGCTGTCTTTAAATGCAAACTGCCATCACCACAACCACCACTATCTTCACCATCACTACCTACTCTACTGCCATCACCACCAACTGAACTATAGCCATTGTCAGTTTTAACATTAAATTGTGAAAGAGTTAAGTTCTTTATTTTTGCTTGGTCAGTTTGTGATTGAGACATCTTTCTCTATAGTAGTTTCTTTTCATCTTAACGTGTTATTTAACTTATTGTTATAATAATATTTAAATCCTTTTTTTTCAGTTTGGTCAAAACAAAAAAATTTGCCTTGAATATGAATTTGAAGACCATGTATTTGAGGCTATGGACAATAGTAGTAGCATTGCTAAGTCTTCAGATGTAGATGTTGAGAGTCCCACAAGAATATGCAACACACCTGGTCCTTCTGAAGTTGTAACCAAACAGACTACAACTGATTCTGGCACATACGTTGTTCCTGGTGCAGGAATGGCTGCTGTGTTAACTGCAGACAGTGAAAACTCCAACCAAAACAAAAAAAAAGAAAATGCAACATCAGCAGATTTGGATTTAATACAAAATAAAGAGGAAAGAAAATGTCCTGATGTTCCTGTGTTAAAAGAAAAGCATGCCACAGTGGAGAATTTGTCAGGAATGTTGGCACAGTTGGTTGCAATGGCAAAAATGATACTGACCAAGTCTTCAACAGAGTCTTGCCTCTGTGGCCACATTTGTGGTAGACCCGGAAATGCAATGCGTAGTCCAGCCAGTGGACGCTGCCAGGGCATATTAAGTTTTGGGCGAAGTCCAGGAAACTCGCGAAGCCCTCGTACTGGCAAAGTAGCTACAGCAAGTGGGCATAGTCCACGTTCTGGAAAGTTACCAATAGTAGGTGGGCAGGCTAGTGTTATGGCTAGCCCAGGATCTCAGACTGCATCCTCTGCTGGCCTGTGTCCTTTACCTGCTAAGCCTCTCAGAGACCGCAATAAACCAACTTCTGCAAAACGATTAATTCCTGAACTTCCAGATCCACCTTTAACCGTGGTAAGATTTCTTTTTGGTTATTAAATAACTTTTTTATAACATTATTTTCCTTCTAATTAGGATAATTCAAATTATAAAATAAACTTCAGTCACACTAGTTATCCTCCCTACTCTACTTTCAAAGTGCTTGCAACATATTTTAAAATTCCCAAAATACACATCCAGCTATCTAGTTTCAGTTAGTCCTTTCATACATATTATATCATGCTAACACTCAAAAAATATTTTAAATACCTTTGATTGTTTGCCTCTTCGCACTCCAGTCTAACCTGTTTACGTATACCTGCAGAATATCCAAACCCTCTCTGCCCCTACACTTCATGCTCAACTTTCCACTAGTACTTCATCATATACCCACTGTATCTTCTTTCCCTGATTTATGCACCCTCTGTACCAACGTATCTTTCTCTGGTCTGTACATACCAGTAGTCCCTGTGCACTGTATATTAATTATACCTTTCATAATTTTATTTCTGCAGAATATTCACACTATTTCATTTACATTGCCTCTGAATTACCACTGAAAACTATCCTTGATACACACATAAAAGTATTGGTCGTACTACAGTGCACTTTGATGTGTTTAATCCATTCCATGACCTTGCTCGCAACTGGATTTGCTTGTTTGCAGAGTCAATTTTCCTCATTTAAATTAATTGAAATGCAATTAATCCGTTCCAGTGGAATTCTGTACTTCAATAATTTCGCTAATATCAACTCAACGGCTTATTTATCTATCTCACTTCATCTAATATGACATAATAAACAATATAAATAACATAGAAACCTAATATATACTCTAAAATGAATAAAATAAGTCATTCATGTAGTGGTATGGGCGGTGTCGGCAGTGGATGAGAGTTTGTCTGGAGACCGGGCAAAATACAGTGGACCCCCGCATAACGATTACCTCCGAATGTGACCAATTATGTAAGTGTATTTATGTAAGTGCGTTTGTACGTGTATGTTTGGGGGTCTGAAATGGACTAATCTACTTCACAATATTTCTTATGGGAACAAATTCGGTCAGTACTGGCACCTGAACATACTTCTGGAGTGAAAAAATATCGTTAACCGGGGGTCCACTGTACTTCATGAATAATTTAGCTAATATCATCTATACGGCTTATTTATATATCACAGTTCATCTAATATAACATAACAAACAATATAAATAACATAGAAACATGATATATACTCTAGAATGAATAAAATATATCATTATGTAACAGGCGGAGGCAGCCACAACCGCTCCCTCTTTGTTGTGGTAAACACTGCCATCTAGTGACGGCCTTTTGAAGCTATTATTATTATTACGGGTACCATCCGACTTACGACCAAGCTTGGTTCTGACCAACCGGTCGTAAGTCAAAATGGACACAAGTCAAACCTTTGAAAATTGCCGACATACTGGGTAGGGCATAATGTCAAATCTTTCCTATATAAACTGCCTACATAGTGCTGTAATGTACAATCATTATTTCATTCTTTTTACCATAATTTACTTCTATTGTTATATTTTAATTATTTATGTACTGTATATAATGTATACATGGTAGTGAACTGTATTGTAAATTTTACATCGGATACAGTATCATATGTTACTGTTATCTTTATGTATTGTCGACACAGTGGAATGGGAGAATA
>NW_026470085.1:0-12347 GCF_026875155.1 Cherax quadricarinatus | reverse complement strand
TTTTGAATTTGCCATGGGTTTGAGCTGGTTGCCGTCCTTGGAGGGATGGCGCTTCTTCTTTTGCCCCACGGGTTTTCCATCCCTCTTGGTTTTCGGGGGTGGGGTGTTTATTTCCGCACCTGTTTCTATTGTCGCTGGCCCCAGGGTTTGGGGACTGCATCCCTTCAATGTGACAGGATCTTCTCTTCCCCGCAACTTCTTCGCTAGAATTTCGCCCCAAAATTTAAAAATCTGAGCCTCCGTCGTGTTCATGGAGCATCGGACCTCTTCTTTCGGCAGAAGCCATTGCCTATCTTGTGATAAGGTAGGAACCCGTGAATGAGTGTGTGTCAATGGATTGTCGTAATACGATTGTCTAAACCAACCAACTCAAACAACTCACAAAAACCCCAATCTTTTTGAATGGAGATGAAGGGGCGGGATGGGCCTTATATAGCCCAAGAATGAACGTGGGTCACTAGAAAGGTAAGAACTCAGATTTGGGAGGTCAGGTCCCTCTCAAATCCGCCGTTCCACTAAAAGGTTTCGAAGTTGTTTTGTAGGTCTGTACCAGATCCCCTTGTGTTGCATTCGACAGAATGAACTTTTAAAATGGTATAAAATACCTAACAACCTGTCGTTTTTTTTATGCCATTTTAATGTTCAAAAGGGAAACACCGTAAATAATTTGGAGATCACTGAAGAGCTTGCGCAAGTGATCAAAAATCCATCCTTTTAGCATTAACTGGGAATGCAAAAATATGAAATACAAAAAAATCCCTGATTTTCGTTCTGCCGTTTATAAGGGACTAGGGAACACCTGTCAATCTTGATTGGGGTTTATCTAGAATGATTTTATTGGCGATGATCATACTTATGATTATGAAGGATCTGTTTTGTGATTGTTTTTTTAAAAATGTTGTGTCTCGTACACAACTTGTCAGACACTCAACATCATGAATTTTTAATTCTGAGGACATTACTAACCTTCACACTAGGGGCAACTACACTACAACAACCCCTCTCTTTGGGAAAGGGCCTACTTCCACTGGGGAATCCCCCCTACCAGTGAAAATGCCCTCGTCGCTACACCCGCTTACTAAATAAGCCGAGGTCCTTTCTTTCTTTTAGAATCTCCACATATGGTGCTCTTCGACTACCCAGATTGAGGGGCTGTTACCTCATCTTCTGTATATTTCTACTGTCTTCAAGTTATGTCCCAGAATTTGTATTAAAAGCCCTGGTGGCGAAACGCTACAATAAAGAACCCAGATGTTGCCATGGTCTTAAACTCATCTTAATAATTACACCGTGCCCAAGTATATACATTCCCCAAGAGAAAATTTGGTCTAATAATAACGATCCCAAAAGGGTTTAACAGTAGGTTGAAGCATCTATTGGGGGGAAAAGGGGGAATTTATAGGCTCAGAAGAGGGGAGGTTACCTTACTGACCAAAAGTTTGCTTAAAAGAGAAGTAAAAAAGGCGATTTGAAAGGCTAAAAAGTGACTATAAAAATTTGAGTTGAAAATCAAAGACTAATCAAAGGGGTTTTTTCAAATGTATAGGAAAGAAGGGGAAGGAAAAAATAGGGCCTCTAAAAATTGGGAATGGACATGAGGGATAAGAACTGAAAATGTTTCCCCCTTTTAATGACTTTTTTTTTGTCAGTTTTTACACAGGAAGATGTAAATAGATTCCAAAAATTAAAAATTATTTAGTTCCTGAAATTTAAGTTAAAAAAAATTTTAGTCCGAGGGACATGGTTATTAAACAGATAACAAACTAAAGCAAAATAAGCCCCCGGACCCGAAAGATGTTTCCGGGGTATTTAAAGGAATCAAATGGAGCTTAGTCGCCTTTAAACAAGTGTTTTCAATCGTCCATCCTTACCGGTGTTGTGCCAGAGTTGTGGAAGAGCTAATGGGTTCCTATTTTCAAATCGGGGGATAAGTCCATCCTTCAAATACCGTCCAAAACCTGACATCTATAGCGGGCAAATTTTAGAATCAATTATAGCTGATATTTCAGAAGTCACCCTTGAAGAGCTAATTGTAAATGAATTTTCACTGGATTCACTAGAGGGCGTTCCTGCCGACAAACCCTTTCTGACGTTCTTTAATAGAACATTTGGGTAGTTTCAGGAAAGGAATATTATTTTTTATTTGGATTTTAGTAAACCTTCGATAAGACCTCACAAGGACTTTAAGAAAAGTGGCAGCTCATGGGATAGGGGTAAAAGTTAAGACACATGGCAACATCTGGATATTAGGTAAGACACATATGCAACAGTTAGGTATCTTTATTATGAAACGTTTCGCCTACACAGTAGGCTTCTTCTTCAAGTACAGAAAAGTTGATAGAAGCAAAAGATATTTTGAAGACGATGTAATCAGTCCATCACCCTTAAAGTTTGAGGTGGTCAGTCCCTCAGTCTGGAGAAGAGCATTGTTCCATAGTATGAAACAATTTAAAATGCGTTTCATACTATGGAACAATGCTCTTCTCCAGACTGAGGGACTGACCACCTCAAAACTTTAAGGGTGATGGACTGATTACATCGTCTTCAAGTATCTTCTGCTTCTATCAACTTTTCTGTACTTGACTGAAGAAGCCTACTGTGTAGGCGAAACGTTTCATAATAAAGATACCTAACTGTTGCATATGTGTCTTACCTAACAACCTGTCGGTATGAAAGTTAAGACACATGTGCAACATCTGGATATCTTTATTGTAGTAGACGTTTCGCCATCCAGTGGCTTTATCAATACAGATTCTAGGACATAATAGGAAGACAGTAGAACCATATACAAAAGATGAGGTAATCAGTCCCTCGGCCTTGGAGTTAGTGTTCACAGCATCGTGGTGGAGGAGAATCTGGAGCAAAGACAACGAACGAACGAACGAAAGTTCAGGTAAGATCCCAAATGGGATGAGCGGGGAAGACGGGACAGACGAAGAACAGTGCTGGAGAGGAGTGTTCTTAGTCGTAGAAATAGAGCCAGGGCTTAACCCAGCAGCGAGGCGATCGTGGGACAGATATTGAGAAGAGAAATTCAGGCTCTTCTGTTGGGACTCCGGTGAGGTGAGCGGGAAGGAAGGGACATGCGACGTTTAGAGCTAGAGAGGAGTGTAGAACTGAGCCATGTCTTAACCCAAAGGGTAAGGCGAACGTGGATCAGAGAATGGTACCTGTCATAGAAGGTACCTCTCGGATAATCCAAGGTTATTTGTAAATAGGATTAGGAGCAGGATCATGCAAGGAGTAGAAAAGGTTGTGATGGTTTGTGGGTCTGCGAATGTCTTCGTCAAGGAGAGAGGTCCAGTAGTCATGTCGTGTCACGAGTTTGTCAATCTGTCTGTCACTGAGCGTCTTCCAGTACAGATTCAGCGCAGGGATGTCTAACTGGGCATGTAGAGACTCGCATGTGGCGAAGTCCTCCCATCTGACATCAGCAGCAAAGACAAGAAGACTGGCGGTTTATATATGCGTCAGTTGATAGGGACGGGGAGCAGACGAGGGCAAAGTCACTGGTAGGCGGGATTCCCCAGTGGAAGTAGGTCCTTCCCAAAGAGATGGGTTAGTTGCAGCAGCTGTGAAGGTCTTGTAGATGTCCTCTGAACCAAGATTCCATGATGTTGCAGTGTCTGACAAGTTGTGCAAGAAAGGTATAAAATACCGACAATATGAAAGTTAAGACACATGTGCAACATCTGGATATCTTTATTGTAGTAGACGTTTCGCCATCCAGTGGCTTTATCAATACAGATTCTAGGACATAATAGGAAGACAGTAGAACTATATACAAAAGATGAAGGTAATCAGTCCCTCGGCCTTGGAGTTAGTGTTCACAGCATCTCCACCACCACGATGCTGTGAACACTAACTCCAAGGCCGAGGGACTGATTACCTCATCTTTTGTATATAGGTCTACTGTCTTCCTATTATGTCCTAGAATCTGTATTGATAAAGCCACTGGATGGCGAAACGTCTACAATAAAGATATCCAGATGTTGCACATGTGTCTTAACTTTCATATTGTCGGTATTTTATACCTTTCTTGCACATAGGAGGTAAAGTTCTAGCATGGATTGAGGCATGGCTTACCAATAGAAAGCAGAGAGTTACCATTAATGGAGTGAAATCTGAATGGGGATTAGTCACTAGTGTAAAGTAAAAGGACACAAGTGCAACTAAAGTGACATTTATTGTGGCAACGTTTCGCTCTCCAGGAGCTTTATCAAGCCATTACCTGGAGAGCGAAACGTTGCCACATAAATGTCACTTTAGTTGCCTTGTGTCCTTTTTTCTTTACATATTGTCGGTAATTCTACCAACTTTATTAAGTTGAAGATTGAGACACTTATGCAGCAAATGGGAATCTTTATTCAGGAAACGTTTCGCCACACAGTGGCTTCATCAGTCCAATACAAAGAGGAAGGTGTAAGGAGAGGAGGAGAATGAGGTATCAGTCCTCAACCTGGAGTCGACTCCAGGTTGAGGACTGATTACCTCATTCTCCTCCTTCCTTACACCTTCCTCTTTGTATTGGACTGATGAAGCCACTGTGTGGCGAAACGTTTCCTGAATAAAGATTCCCATTTGCTGCATAAGTGTCTCAATCTTCAACTTGTCGGTTTTTCAAACCATTCATCACAACTTTATTAGTCACTAGTGGCGTTCCACAAGGATCAGTTTTAGGCCCTCTCTTGTTCATAATTTACATTAATGACCTTGATGAAGGGATTACGAGTGACATGAGTAAGTTTGAGGAAATGGTATGGTGATACCGACAAGATGTGGAAAAAGACACTTATGTACAGTTCAGGACATTTATTAAAGGAAACGTTTCGCCACGAGTGGCTTCTTCAGTCCTAATACAGAGAAAACTAAGAAAACACACATATATATAGTGGTGGGAGTCAGGTGAGGTGAAGCGTGGGTAGAGGTGGTAATAGTAGTAGTAGTAGTAATTGAACTAAGGAGGTGAGGTTAGAGAGGGACCTGCTGGCATCAAGTAACACCAGTTCCCAGGATGGGTAATATCCTCTTGCTTAGTAATTTTGAAAAACTGTAACTACCGGATTTTTGCTTTATAGTGTTACTGACAGAAATTAGTGCAGCTTCAATGCATTTTCTCCGTCTTAAGTCGTCTTTCAAAATTACTAAGCAAGAGGATATTACCCATCCTGGGAACTGGTGTTACTTGATGCCAGCAGGTCCCTCTCTAACCTCACCTCCTTAGTTCAATTACTACTACTACTACTATTACCACCTCTACCCACGCTTCACCTCACCTGACTCCCACCACTATATATATGTGTGTTTTCTTAGTTTTCTCTGTATTAGGACTGAAGAAGCCACTCGTGGCGAAACGTTTCCTTTAATAAATGTCCTGAACTGTACATAAGTGTCTTTTTCCACATGAGTAAGTTTGCTGATGATACAAAGATAGGCCGTATAATTTACTCTGAGGAGAATATCAATGAACTCCAGGGCGATTTGGACAAATTAATGTCTTGGTCTGAAAAATGGCAGATGAAGTTCAATGTGGATTAGTGTAAGGTGCTTGCCCTTGGTAACGAAAATAACCATCGAAGCTATAATCTAGGTGAAGTAGAGCTTGATCGTACAGAATGTGAAAAAGACTTGGGAGTCATGGTAAGCAGAAATCTAAAGCCAAGACAGCAGTGCCTTAGTGTGCGCAACAAGGCCAACAGATTACTTGCATTTATCTCAAGAAGTATAAGTAACAGAAGTCCAAAAGTTATTTTGCAACTCTACACATCACTGGTGAGGCCTCATTTGGATTACGCTGCTCAGTTTTGGTCCCCTTACTACAGGATGGATATAACTCGTTAAGAACATACAGAGAAGAATGACTAAAATTTTA
Source organism: Cherax quadricarinatus (assembly GCF_026875155.1). Classification (NCBI taxonomy): domain Eukaryota; kingdom Metazoa; phylum Arthropoda; class Malacostraca; order Decapoda; family Parastacidae; genus Cherax; species Cherax quadricarinatus. The sequence continues at coordinate 6,475 of NW_026470085.1, read as the reverse complement.
CTGGAAAGGGAAACCCCCCGTATAAGATAGACTTAAACCCTTTAAATCTCCACTCCTGGAGGGTAAGAACATAAGAACATAAGAAAGTAGATTAAAAAGGTATAAAATACCCACAGTTGTTAGGTAAACCATTGAACATTAGGTATCTTTTTTTGAAACGTTTTTTGCCTAACAGTGGTTCTTCAGTCGGTACAGAAAAAGTTTATGAAGCAGAAGATACTTTTAAGACGATTAATCAGTCCATCACCCCTTAAAATTTTGGGTGGTCATCCCCCGCTGGAGAAAAGCATTGTTCCCTTGTCTGAAACATATTGTTTCAGACAAAGGGAAAAATGCTCTTCTCCAGACGAGGGACTGACCACCTCAAAATTTAAAGGGGGATGGGCGATTCATCGTCTTCAGTATCTTCGCTTCTTTCAAAATTTTCTGTACTCGATGAAGAACCTATGTGTAGGCGAAAGTTTCAAAATAAAGATACCTAACTGTTTTTATATGTGTCTTACTAACAACATAAAAAAGTAGGAAACTGCAGAAGGCCTATGGCCCCAAAGAGGCAGGGCCTTACAAAACGACATCTACCCAAAGTACTCAAGAAATAACTCCCTACCCCTTACACCAAAAAACCCAGCCCCTCCCATCAATATTTGTCCGTTCTTTTTAAAACTACCCAAGGGCCCAGCCTTTTCACCCCACTGGGAAAATGTTCCACGCTCTACAACTCTGTTAGAAAACCAGTACTTGGACAAATGGTATATAATACCCACAAGATGGAGTAAGACACATGTGCAACTCTGGGGTTCTTTATTTTAACGTTCGCCATCCAGTGGCTTTATCAAACAAATTCTAGGAATAACTTGAAGACAGTAGAACTATGTACAGAAGATGAGGAATCAGCCCTAAACCTAGGATAGGTGGAACAGCACCAAGTCGTGGGTTCTGTAATAAATTTGGGTAGAATTCCCGATATGGTCTGTCGCCCCTATTTCCTGGGTTTGAGGGAGTTTCCCCTCATCTTCGTACTAGTTTACTGTCTTCAATTTATGCCCTGTTTTGTTTTGATAAAGCCACTGGATGGCGAAAGTCTACAAAAAAATACCCCGATGTTGCAAGGTCTTACCTCATCAAACCAGTACTTACCTAGTCCTTTTAAATCTAAAATTTTTTTCCAACTTAAATCCTTATTCCGGTTTTACCCGGTTGACCCCCTGATACTTTTTAATGTCTCCGTTTTTGCCGTCACCACTTATACCTTATTTATATCTCCCTAATTTACGCCCCCCAAGAGTGGAGATTTAAGGGGTTTAAATCTATCTTCTACGGGAGGTTCCTTACACAGAAACCCTTTTAGTCTTTTCTCTGTATGTTCTCGAATAGTTATATCCCTCCGTAGTAAGGGGGCCAAAAAATGGCAGCTAATCTAAATGAGGCCCCCTGTGAGTATAGAGCTGTAAAAAACTTTTGGAATTTTGTTTACATACTTGAAATAAATGGTATAAAATACCGAAACAATGGGAATATAAACACAAAAAACAGTATAAAATGATCCTTTATTGACACGTTTCGCCCCCACAGTGGGCTTTTTCAAGTCACAAAAGAACTACCCGGGGGGGAAGGGAACGGAGTATTTTTTAGTCCGGTGAGGTCAGGTGAAGAAGCGCACGAGATGTACCGAGTGGGGGTTTTAGAGTTAAAAATTGGGTAGCTTGAAAGGAGATTTGGGTAAGTTTTTGGGGCAGGGGCCTTTTACAGTTTCTTTTTGGGTAGCGATGAAGAAGTTTCTTGGCAAGTGGTTTTAGCTATGTTATAGAAACCCCTTTCTTTTGAAATTGTCGGATGTAGAAAAAGTGATGATTCCAGGTTCTTCGGTATTGATGTTGTCTTCTTGGCGATAAGTCTTGAGTGTCTGTAGTCTATCAAGTGGTTGTGTGAATTACGGTGTTGTACGCAGGCATTCCTTGTGTCGTCAGACCTGCTTGCGTATTGGTGTTCTGAAATACGTGTTTGGAGGTCCCTTGATGTTTCGCCCACGTATAACTTGTTGCAGTCATTACAAGGGATTTATGTAACACCCCTGCAGAGGATGGAGGCTTGCCCTCCCTACTACTGGTGATGCCCTTTGATGGTCGTGGTTGTGGAGGTAGATATTTGGGAAATGATGTTTTGGCAAAGATGTTGGAAACATTTTTTGGCAATGGAGTTTGGGGGGAAAGGGGACTATGTATCTTTCTCGGCAGTGTCTTCTCTGGGTGTGTTGAAGATGTTTAATGCTCGCCGTCTGCAGTCTCTGATGAAGTGACGAGGATAGTGGAGTTTAGAAAATATTTGTTCAATTATAGTGCATTCTTCCTCAAGGAACTCGTTGCTGCAGATTCTGAGTGCACGCAGGAAGAAACCTATAATTACACCACGTTTGGGTTTTGGTGTCGTGGTGAGAGTAGAAGTGGAGAAGATCGTTTTGGTTGGTGGGTTTTCGATAGACTTTAAAACGAAGTTCGTGGTCAGCTTTGCAGAGAGGACATCAAGGAAAGGAAGAGTGTTGTCGACTTCTTCTTCAAGTTGAACTGGATTGAAGGCTCGAAACCCGGGTTTAGCTTGTCTTGGAGAGCTTGAAACGTTGAAGCGTTTAGGAGTTATGAGGGGGAATGTCGTCAACATAACGGAGCCAGGTGACAGACGAAGGAATAATGGGGAGAAACGTTCGGCTTCTAGATGTTCCTGTATAGGTTCCAGGATGCACTGAGTGGCGAACCCATGGGTAGTCCAAAGTCTGCTGAAAGAGGTTTATTTTCGAAAGAGAAACACGTAAAGTCAACACATAGTTTAAAAAGGGCGATGAAGTCGCTGGCTGGAATGGGAAGATCAAGTGAATCGTCAATTTTCCTGCGCAAGAGATCGATGGCTTGTGTAGTAGGTACTTTGGTGAATAGGGAAGTCACGTCAAGGCTGGAAAGTTTCTTGTTCCTGATGTTGATGTTGCGAATGCGATTGAGAAGATCACCTGAGTGTTTGAGATGTGCTGGACTGATAGTGCCCAAGAGTTTAGAGAGGTGTTTGGCGAGAATTCCTGAGAGCTGGTGGGGAGCACTGCCTATTCCCGACGATATGGGCCTCAGTGGGATACCAGGCTTGTGAGTCTTTGGCAGGCCGTACATTCTCCGACTTCCAAAAAGGCTATCTTCAAGGCATCATCTCAGCAGCCATCTCAGCACGCAGCTCCCCAGTCATACCTCTACGTTACATCAATGCACTCAAAGGTTTAGCAGAAGACACGACCATCAGGGTCACCACCGCTGATAAAGGAGGTGGTGTTGTTATGGCAATATAAACACAAATGCAGTATAATGTGATCCTTTATTGACTACGTTTCGCCCACACAGTGGGCTTTTTCAAGTCACAAACAGAACTACCTGGGGTGGAAGGAACGCGAGTATTTATAGTCCGGCCGGACTATAAATACTCGCGTTCCTTCCACCCCAGGTAGTTCTGTTTGTGACTTGAAAAAGCCCACTGTGTGGGCGAACGTATTTCAATAAAGGATCACATTATACTGCATTTGTGTTTATATTGCCATTGTGTCGGTATTTTATACCATTTATTTCCGTGGTGTTGTTATCATGAACACTGACGATTACAGGAACAAAATGCTCAATCTACTTAATGACCCAGATACCTACAAACCTCTCACAACTAACCAAGTGGACAACCTTACTAAAACTTTTCTTCAAAGGACTCGCCGCATTCTGAGGGGCTCAGAACAAGGGAAGAAACTTCTACACACCGTGCCCAGCAACCCCAGACCTGCCAGAATGTACGGCCCGCCAAAGACTCACAAGCCCGGGAACCCCTGGGGGCCCATATCCTCGGGAATAGGCAGTGCTCCCCACCAGCTCTCAGGAATTCTCGCCAAACACCTCTCTAACTCTTGGCACTATCAGTCCAGCACATCTCAAACACTCAGGGATCTTCCAATCGCATTCGCAACATCAACATCAGGAACAAGAAACTTTCCAGCCTTGACGTGACTTCCCTATCACCAAAGTACCTACTACACAAGCCATCGATCTCTTGCGCAGGAAAATTGACGATTCACTTGATTTCCCATTCCAGCCAGCGACTTCATCGACCTTGTTGAACTATGTGTTTACTTTACGTGTTTCTCTTTCGAAAATCACCTCTTTCAGCAGACTTTTGGACTACCCATGGGTTCGCCACTCAGTGCAGTCCTGGCGAACCTATACATGGAACATCTAGAAGCCGAACGTTTCCCACCATTATTCCTTCGTCTGTCACCTGGCTCCGTTATGTTGACGACATTCTCCTCATAACTCCTAAACGTTTTCAACGTTCAAGCTCTCCAAGACAAGCTCAACCAGGTCGAGCCTTCATCCAGTTCACACTTGAAGAAGAAGTCGACAACACTCTTCCTTTCCTTGATGTCCTGCTCTGCAAAGCTGCCCACGAACTTCTTTTTAAAGTCTATCGAAAACCCACCAACCAAAAACGTCTTCTCCACTTCTACTCTCCCACGACCCCAAAACCAAACGTGGTGTAATTATAGGCTTCTTCCTGCGTGAAATCAGAATCTGCAGAAACGAGTTCCTTGAGGAAGAATGCACTATAATTGAACAAATATTTTCTAAACTCCACTATCCTCGTCACTTCACCAGAGACTGCAGACGGCGAGCATTAAACATCTTTAACACACCCCGAGAAGACACTGCGAGAAGAGATACATAGTCCTTCCCACAACTCCAATGCCAAACATGTTTCCAACTCTTTGCCAAAACAACATTCCAAGTATCTACCTCCACAACCACGACCATCAAGGACATCACCAGTAGTAGGCAGGACAAGCTCCATCCTCTGCAGGGGTGTACATAATCCCTTGTAATGACTGCAACAAGTTATACGTGGGCGAAACATCAAGGGACTCCAAACACGTATTTCAGAACACCAATACGCAAGCAGGTCTGACGACACAAGGAATGCCTGCGTACAACACCGTAATTCACACAACCACTTGATAGACTACAGACACTCAAAACTATCGCCACAGAAGACAACACTCAATACCGAAGAATCCTGGGAAACATCACTTATTTTTTACATCCGACAACTTCAACCAGAATAGTGGCTTCTATAACATAGCTGAACCACTTGCCAAAAACTTCTTCATCGCTATCCCACATAAGAACACTGTAGAAGGTCTGCTCACAAACTTATCCAATCTCCTTTCCAAGCTACCCAAGTTTTTAGACTCTATAACCCCACTCGGTACATCATCAGATCAGCATTCTTCACCTGACCCCAGCCGGACTATAAATACTCGCGTTCCTTCCACCCCAGGTAGTTCTGTTTGTGACTTGAAAAAACCCACTGTGTGGGGAAACGTAGTTCAAAAAGGATCACATTATACTGCATTTGTGTTTATATTGCCGTTACTTATACTTCTTGAGATAAATGCAAGTAATCTGTTGGCCTTGTTGGCCACTAAGGCACGCTGTTTGGCTTTTTATTTCTGCTTACCTGAACCCAAGTCTTTTCCTTCTGTATGATCAAGCTCTACTTCACCTAGATTATGCTTCGAGGGTTTTTTTCTTACCAAAGGGCAAGTTTCCCTTTCACTTATCCCCCTTGAACTTATCGCCTTTTTCGACTAAACATTAATTTGCCAAATCGCCGGAGTTTATTTATATCCTCCTCAGAGGAATTATAGGGGTATTTTGTATCATCAGCAAATTTACCTTTTTCACTCGTATCCCTAAATTTGAACTACCCAAAGCCCTCCTCAAAACCCAACTAGGTAGACCGTTTCACTCTCAACTACCCCATTTCCAAACCAAAACTTTTCCCATTCCCTTTTTAAATCTAAATTATCTAAATTTAAAACCATTTCTGCGGGTTCTCTCTTTGGGGAGATATCCCCAAGACCTATTAATACCCTTTTTTTTAAAACCTATCTTCCCTTATACATTCCATCAGTCTCCCCTCTTCTTCGTCAAAAATGAATGTAATTTAAAGTCTTCAATCTTTCTTTATAAGGGAAAAATGTTTTTTAAGGAATTTATGTCCATTCTGTTTTTAGGAGACCAGAATGGTGTATAATCAGGGAGGGGCCCTTACAAAGATGTATAAAATGCAGTATGACCTTGGGCTTTTGTTGCTTACACTTCTTGATATAAATCCGTAATCTATTGCCTTATTACGTACGCTTAGCATTGCTGTCTTGGTTTAAGGTTGCGCTTACCCAAAAACCCCAAAATCCTTTTCGCAATCTGTATGGCTAAGTTTTACATTTTTTAACTTTTAAGTGTAGGGTTATGGACACTCCCGAGCTTCAAAACCCTTTCATTTTTTTAATTGAACGCATCTGCCCCTTTTCTGACCAAGAATGATTTGTCTAAATCCTTCTGAAGTTCCCCCAAAACCACGTTTGAATCAAATTTTCCTACCTATCTTTTTGTGACCGGGGAAT
>NW_026470084.1:0-11923 GCF_026875155.1 Cherax quadricarinatus | reverse complement strand
GGTGCCAGGAGAGGTCAGGTGCCAGGAGAGGTCAGGTGCCAGGAGAGGTCAGGTGCCAGGAGAGGTCAGGTGCCAGGAGAGGTCAGGTGCCAGGGGTGGTCAGGTGCCAGGAGAGGTCAGGTGCCAGGAGAGGTCAGGTGCCAGGAGAGGTCAGGTGCCAGGAGAGGTCAGGTGCCAGGAGAGGTCAGGTGCTAGGAGGGGTCAGGTGCCAGGAGTGGTCAGGTGTCAGGAGTGGTCAGGTGCCAAGAGTGGTCAGGTGCCAGGAGTGGTCAGGTGCCAGGAGTGGTCAGGTGTCAGGAATGGTCAGGTGCCAAGAGTGGTCAGGTGTCAGGAGTGGTCAGGTGCCAGGAGTGGTCAGGTGCCAGGAGTGGTCAGGTGCAGGAGTGGTAAGGTGCCAGGAGTGGTCAGGTGTCAGGAGCGGTCAGGTGCCAGGAGTGGTCAGGTGTCAGGAGCAGTCAGGTGTCAGGAGTGGTCAGGTGTCAGGAGCGGTCAGGTGTCAGGAGTGGTCAGGTGTCAGGAGCGGTCAGGTGTCAGGAGTGGTCAGATGTTGCAACCCCTGAATGGGTTGCAATGTATGTATATATATTATATGTGTATTACCTTTTCATATAATTTTATATTGCTTATATTTGCGATAATAGCTAAATCGTAAATGTATTGCTTTATATTGTTATTTGACTTAGCTTCCTTTGGTTAGGTAGGATGTAACATATTATGTGCTCAGTTCAAGTCTTGATTGTCTAACTACTGTAATTATCGCTTGTGGCTCGCTTGACTGCCGGCTTTTGTTTCTGAGCTCCAGCTGTCCACGGAGCTATCACGTGATCGAGGGGGGGGTGTCCTCACCTCGCCTGAAGTATTCAGTCTGGTCTAGACTCTCTTCGTGGTTGGACAGATTGTCTGTCTCATTTTTCTTGTTAGTTCTGTAGAACTCTCTTCACAGAACATTGTATAGACTTAGTGATTTTCGACGTTGTACTGAGGTTGTGTTGCATAGACACTCTGAGCAACTCAGGTCCTGAGCTGTAGCTTCTGACCTAACTTGTACTGGTATCTGTGTATTATCACAGTCGGGGATTTTCTTATGCTGAACTTAGATTCAGTAGTATGGGAGTTTTGTGACTCTTGTGGAGGATCTGCAGATGGTCTCTACTTAGTGTCGTTATATTATCTCCTTGTTCCTGATTCTGTGTCGCAGTTGCTTGTTATATTGCTATTGGGCTTAGCATTCTTTTTATTGTTCAAGCAGACTGTTCTGATTGCCAGTTGGTCAAGATGTTAGTTTATGTGAGGACTTTGTCAGTCACTTGTTTAAGTCTAGTCGGGTCTTGAGACATAGCGAACTACTTAGAGCACTTGCACACATACACAAACTTACTTGTACATATTTGTAACATCTTATTAAAGGTTAATGTACCAGACTGTACTTAAGAATTATAAATGTGATATGTGCTTTCAGCACAATAATATTGTACTCGAGAGAAGTGATATTTTGATTACTGTGATTAATTTAATTTAATTTAATTTGATAATATACCTCTAGACTTAATAAATTTATTAAATTTTAATTTCTCTAGTTAGTAACCTACCAGTTGTAATCCTGAAGCACTATTGAATCATACTGAATTTTAATGGATAATTGGACAAGGATACTGACTATTTGTTACGAAAACCCAGTAACAGGCTGGATACTAGAAGGGCAGTCCTTTCTAGTATTCACTTGAGATCTCTAAGCGTTTAGAATCGCGTTTTTTGTAGCAAATGGGGGCTTGTCCGGGATGCTCTTGATCCAAGGTGTTGGAGAAATTGTCCAGTTTGACATACTAGTAACTCTATGATCAAACACTTTGAGTACTTTCCTAATCTGAAGACTTTGAGTTTAGTCTTGTACAACATACCAGGTGGATGTATGTACCTGACTGAGTCTCTTGATCCATGGAGATGGAAATACTATTTAAGAGCTCTAACTCTAAGACAACCAACACTAAAATTCCTATTAGGATTATAGTTTCCCATAATCACTCTCTCGTAGTACATTTGTTTTTGTGATGTATGCCAAAGTGAAACAATTAATTGATACTCTGACTTTGTCTGAGTTGAGTACATTAAAACTTCAGACGTGTTGGCAAGTAGCCAAATATCTCGGTGTGACGTATAACAGGAATTACACCGCAGAAACTGTCAGAGCGTTAATTAAAGATATATTGTTTCCTGCTCATACAGAGATGTCTGATTATGATTAAGATTCAGAAAGCCTAGTGTCACAATTAGGAATTATGACTCTGTTTGATGAAGTAGAAGAAAGAGCGACAAAGGCAGAAGTGTCTGAGCCTAGTGTAGGTCAGTTCTCGCTCACTCCTTCTCTCACTGACACATTAGTACAGAGTATAGCTGGTAGTATGACTAAGCCTCACGCTAGTACTGTGTATGCTACACCTGTATCTACTTATCATAGACCAGATCTAGGCTCTCTAGGGATGGTTGAACGAGGTGTCCGACCTAAGGACCGTCCAGACCACGTTAGATTCCTTACTCCTCCATTACTCATTGGTCCTATCTCTCAGGAACAGTTTGAGAGGTTTGAACGCCTCATTATGTTGCAGACTGCACAAATAGAGGCACAGAGGAAATTGAACGAAGAAGATTTCCAGAGAGAAAATGTTCGTCTGGGAAGACAATTATTATTATTATAATCAAGGGGGAAGCGCTAAACCCGGAGGATTATACAGCGCCTGGGGGGGGGATATGTGGAAGGCATTCAGGCTTAATTCGGGGAACTGGAGCACAGATCCAATTCCCTAAATCAAGAGCCCCTCACCAACATCAAGGAACCTTCCTTGAGGGGTGGGAAGACAACAGACTGATAGATCACATGACACATTTAATGTGCATAAAGCTGCATCCATGGTTCCTAAGTTTTTTGAGAGTGACTTAGACACCTATTTTGATGTGTTTGAGAACCAGGCACGTGCTATGAACTGACCACGTAAGCACTGGGCTACCTTGTTGCACACAGCTTTGACAGGAAGAGCTCAAACTTGTACTGCTGCTTTACCATTTGCCAAGTGCATTAGTTATGACGCTGTCAAACAAACTATTCTAGAGACGTATAACTTGTTACCTGTAAGTTATCAACGTGCATTTCGTACGTTACAACGACGACAAGATCAAACTTGTGTAGAGTTTGCTCGTGAGAAAAAAGTTGCATTTGAGAGGTGGTGTAGGTCTGCCAAGTGTAACAACTACGACAGTCTTGTTCAGTTGTTACTTCACAAAGAGTTTAACAACTGTATGTCTGCTGACATACAAGAATATCTGATCGATCATACTTCCTCGGATATTCTGGAAACTGCAGCATTAGCAGACAATTACGAGATTTCTCAAAAACTTGTACGTACTAAAACACACAGAAACAAGGTAACTAAAGATTGTCCTAGAAGTTGGCAACCTAAATCAGCTGCTCATTGCCGGCCTGATGTACCTGCTACTGTAACTTTTCGTACCTTTACCAGGAAAACACATAATCCTGAATCTGTCTCTGTGGCAAGACAGAAATCTGATATCGAGAAGAAGAAAGTTAAATGTACCTATTGTAACAGAAAAGGACATGCTAGAGAGTATTGCTATAAGTTAGAAAGAGATACGAGAAGCAGTCGTACGGCTGGCGCCCCCACTCAAGTCGTATCCTCTTCCTAGCAACAAAGGCACCAAAATCCTAGTAATACCTCTGATCCTACTGTTTTAGGTAATATTACTCAGGACAGATGACTAGCCTCAGAAAGTGTGTCTGACGAAAAGATTGGTTCAGCGATGAGTCCTTACTTTTCGAGAGGTAAAGTAGGATTTGACGTATCACATCTAACTGAGATAATTTCTTTCAGAGACACTGGCAGTTATCTCACGTTATTAAGAGAAGATGTACTGCCCATAAATGATGATACCTATTGCAAGATAGATGTATTGTTAGAAGCCTATGGTGGGGCTGTGTAAAAGTACCTCTTCACAAAATATACATTGAAACAAGCTATTATACTGGTTATATTTCAGTGGGTATATCCAGTGGTGTATTTTCCATAAGGTCAGTGGACTTGTTGATAGGGAACGATATCGTTCATGCTGGTATATGTAAAGCACCACTTGTGATTGATAATAACACTGATGATAATTATGCCATTGAAGCTTGTAGAGAGAAACCTATTTTATTTCCTCTCAGCGCAATTACTAGAGCTATGTCAAAGATTCAACAACCATCCTTGTCTTCTGTTGAGTTAGTGGATGACAATGATTTGGGCTTGAATATGTTGTTTAGTAACGCTCTGCGCCCTGGGTCATTAACACCAACTCCCCCCTGTCATCAACCTAGTCAGGACACACCTGACGTTAAATTTCTAACTCATGATGATTTAATCAAGGATCAGTTTGTTGATCAGTCACTGGAAAGACTGAGAGATATAGCAATTACTGAGAGTGAAGCAAAGGATCTCGATAATTGTTACTATTATTGTAATGGTGTACTGATGGAGAAAAATACATGTAAGTTGTCAGCTGATAGTGTTTCCACCACAGTCAAGCATCTCATAGTGTTACCAGTTACATTTCGTGAACAAGCCATTGATTTTGCTCACAATAGTCCCATTGGAGGACATTTGGGTGTCAAGAAGACATTCGGTAAACTGGCAAAACATTTTACTTGGCCAAAGATGAAGGAAACAGTAGCTGATCATGTGCGACGTTGCCACGTGTTTCAAGTGACAGGCAAGCCAGCGCACACTCCACCTACACTTCTCACTGTGTTCATTAGTAGCAAAGTTCAGTTCATCTGGACTAGTGATTGTTTAGATTTGTTCAAAAGGTTGAAGCATCTGCTTTCCTCTGCTCCAATGTTGAGTCCTAATTTCAATCTTCCCTTCTTTTTACATATAGATGCAAGTGGTTATGCAGTGGGCGCTGTGCTGCTCCAACAGTTAACATCCACTGACATTCTTCATCCTATGTGTTACTATTCATCTAAACTTAAACGACACCAGAAAAATTATGCCACTATTGAGAAAGAGGCTATAGCTCTTGTGGTGTCCTTGGAACATTTTGACGTTATTTGGGCCCTTCCCCATTTAAAATTTACGTAATTTTATGCCCAAATACCTTTTGTTACTTGCTATGTCAAATTCAGTAAAGTAACGTAATCCCTCCAGCCCATATTAACTATGTATACTCATGTCATGTCTAATTATTATATTTATATATTCACAGTAATGATGTGTGTGAGGAGGAGACATAAGCTGAGTGTTGAGTGGGTAGTGTTGTGTGGGCGATGTTACTGCGTGTGGCGCAACACTGTCCTGCCGCAGACACCCCCTTCACTACACACCTTAAGCTGTTTCATACTCAGATGTCCATACTGCATAGCATTCCACAACCACTACTTAAGAGTGGAATGCATTCTCCTCTATTATGATCGAGCCTCATCGTGTCAGGCTTGTCTGCGCTATCCTGTCTCTGCACTGATGTACATAACCACGAGTATGCGGAGATACGATACTGTGTACTGCCCTAGTACTAGGGGCATATCTTATTGTACATATGCTGTGAAATTATGGAAGTGCTTGGCACAAGATTGACTCTTGTATTTTTTTATATTAAACTGTTAGTAATGTAACCTGAGTAATCAGTAATGTGAAAGACATTAACACAACTCCTAGTGGTGGGTGTTGTAACCCCTGAATGGGTTGCAATGTATGTATATATATTACATGTGTATTACCTTTTCATATAATTTTATATTGCTTATATTTGCGATAATAGCTAAATCGTAAATGTATTGCTTTATATTGTTATTTGACATAGCTTCCTTTGGTTAGGTAGGATGTAACATATTATGTGCTCAGTTCAAGTCTTGATTGTCTAACTACTGTAATTATCGCTTGTGGCTCGCTAGACTGCCGGCTTTTGTTTCTGAGCTCCAGCTGTCCACGGAGCTATCACGTGATCGAGGGGGGGTGTCCTCACCTCGCCTGAAGTATTCAGTCTGGTCTAGACTCTCTTCGTGGTTGGACAGATTGTCTGTCTTATTATTCTTGTTAGTTCTGTAGAACTCTGTTCACAGAACATTGTATAGACTAAGTGATTTTCGACGTTGTACTGAGGTTGTGTGTTGCATAGACACCCTGAGCAACTCAGGTCCTGAGCTGTAGCTTCTGACCTAACTTGTACTGGTATCTGTGTATTATCACAGTCGTGGATTTTCTTATGCTGAACTTAGATTCAGTAGTATGGGAGTTTTGTGACTTGTGGAGGATCTGCAGATGGTCTCTACTTAGTGTCGTTATATTATCTCCTTGTTCCTGATTCTGTGTCGCAGTTGCTTGTTATATTGCTATTGGGCTTAACATTCTTTTTATTGTTCAAGCAGATTGTTCTGATTGCCAGTTGGTCAAGAAGTTAGTTTATGTGAGGACTTTGTCAGTCACTTGTTTAAGGCTAGTCGAGTCTTGAGACATAGCGAACTACTTAGAGCACTTACACACATACACAAACTTACTTGTACATATTTGTAATATCTTATTAAAGGTTAATGTACCAGATTGTACTTAAGAACTATAAATGTGATATGTGCTTTCAGCACAATAATATTGTACTCGAGAGAAGTGATATTATTTTGATTACTGTGATTAATTTAATTTAATTTAATTTGATAATATACCTCTTGACTTAATAAATTTATTAAATTTTAATTTCTCTAGTTAGTAGCCTACCAGTTGTAATCCTGAAGCACTATTGAATCATACTGAATTTTAATGGATAATTGGACAAGGATACTGACTACTTGTTACGAAACCCCAGTAACAGGCTGGATACTAGAAGGGCAGTCCTTTCTAGTATTCACTGGAGATCTCTAAGATTTTAGAATCGCGTTTTTTGTAACATCAGGTGTCAGGAGTGGTCAGGTGTCAGGAGTGGTCAGGTGCCAGGAGTGGTCAGGTGCCAGGAGTGGTCAGGTGCCAGGAGTGGTCAGGTGCCAGGAGTGGTCAGGTGCAAGGAGTGGTCAGGTGTCAGGAGTGGTCAGGTGCCCGGAGTGGTCAGGTGCCAGGAGTGGTCAGGTGCCAGGAGTGGTCAGGTGTAAGAAGTGGTCAGGTGTCAGGAGTGGTCAGGTGCCAGGAGTGGTCAGGTGCCAGGAGTGGTCAGGTGCCAGGAGTGGTCAGGTGCCAGAAGTGGTCAGGTGCCAGGAGTGGTCAGGTGTCAGGAGTGGTCAGGTGCCAGGAGTGGTCAGGTGCCAAGAGTGGTCAGGTGCCAGGAGAGGTCACGTGCCAGGAGTGGTCAGGTGCCAAGAGTGGTCAGGTGCCAGGAGTGGTCAGATGCCAGGAGTGGTCAGGTGCAAAGAGTGGTCAGGTGCCAGGAGTGGTCAGGTGCCAGGAGTGGTCAGGTGCCAGGAGTGGTCAGGTGCCAGAAGTGGTCAGGTGCCAGGAGTGGTCAGGTGTCAGGAGTGGTCAGGTGCCAGGAGTGGTCAGGTGCCAAGAGTGGTCAGGTGCCAGGAGAGGTCACGTGCCAGGAGTGGTCAGGTGCCAAGAGTGGTCAGGTGCCAGGAATGTGGTCAGATGCCAGGAGTGGGTCAGGTGCAAAGAGTGGTCAGGTGCCAGGAGTGGTCAGGTGCCAGGAGTGGTCAGGTGCCAGGAGTGGTCAGGTGCCAGGACTGGTCAGATGCCAGGAGTGGTCAGGTGTAAGAAGTGGTCAGGTGTCAGGAGTGGTCAGGTGCCAGGAGTGGTCAGGTGCCAGGAGTGGTCAGGTGCCAGGAGTGGTCAGGTGCCAGGAGTGGTCAGATGCCAGGAGTGGTCAGGTGCCAGGAGTGGTCAGGTGTCAGGAGAGGTCACGTGCCAGGAGTGGTCACGTGCCAAGAGTGGTCAGGTGCCAGGAGTGGTCAGATGCCAGGAGTGGTCAGGTGCAAAGAGTGGTCAGGTGCCAGGAGTGGTCAGGTGCCAGGAGTGGTCTGGTGCCAGGAGTGGTCAGGTGCCAGGAGTGGTCAGGTGTAAGAAGTGGTCAGGTGTCAGGAGTGGTCAGGTGCCAGGAGTGGTCAGGTGCCAGGAGTGGTCAGGTGCCAGGAGTGGTCAGGTGCCAGGAGTGGTCAGGTGTCAGGAGTGGTCAGGTGCCAGGAGTGGTCAGGTGCCAGAGTAGTCAGGTGTCAGGAGAGGTCAGTGCCAGGAGTGGTCAGGTGCCAAGAGTGGTCAGGTGCCAGGAGTGGTCAGATGCCAGGAGTGGTCAGGTGCAAAGAGTGGTCAGGTGCCAGGAGTGGTCAGGTGCCAGGAGTGGTCAGGTGCCAGGAGTGGTCTGGTGCCAGGAGTGGTCAGGTGCCAGGAGTGGTCAGGTGTAAGAAGTGGTCAGGTGTCAGGAGTGGTCAGGTGCCAGGAGTGGTCAGGTGCCAGGAGTGGTCAGGTGCCAGGAGTGGTCAGGTGCCAGGAGTGGTCAGGTGTCAGGAGTGGTCAGGTGCCAGGAGTGGTCAGGTGCCAGGAGTGGTCAGGTGCCAGGAGAGGTCACGTGCCAGGAGTGGTCAGGTGCCAAGAGTGGTCAGGTGCCAGGAGTGGTCAGGTGCCAAGAGTGGTCAGGTGCCAGGAGTGGTCAGGTGCCAGGAGTGGTCAGGTGCCAGGAGTGGTCAGGTGCCAGGAGTGGTCATGTGCCAGGAGTGGTCATTTGCCAGGAGAGGTCAGGTGCCAGGAGTGGTCAGGTGCCAGGAGTGGTCAGGTGCCAGGAGAGGTCAGGTGCCAGGAGAGGTCAGGTGCCAGGATAGGTCAGGTGCCAGGATAGGTCAGGTGCCAGGAGATGTCAGGCGCCACGAGAGGTCAGGTGCCAGGAGAGGTCAGGTGCCAGGATAGGTCAGGTGCCAGGAGAGGTCAGGTGCCAGGATAGGCCAGGTGCCAGGAGAGGTCAGGTGCCAGGAGTGGTCAAGTGCCAGGAGAGGTCAGGTGCCAGGAGAGTTCAGGTACCAGGAGAGGTCAGGTGCCAGGAGTGGTCAGGTGCCAATAGAAGTCAGGTGCCAGGAGAGGTCAGGTGCCAGGAGTGGTCAGGTGCCAGGAGTGGTTAGGTGCCAAGAGTGGTCAGGTGCCAGGAGTGGTCAGGTGCCAGGAGAGGTCAGGTGCTAGGAGAGGTCAGGTGCCAGGAGTGGTCAGGTGCCAGGAGTGGTCAGGTGCCAGGAGTGGTCAGACACCAGGAGAGGTCAAGTGCTAGGACAGATCAGGTGCCAGAACAGGTCAGGTGCCAGGAGAGGTCAAGTACCAGGAGAGGTCAGGAGCTAGGAGAGGTCATGTGCCAGGGGAGATCAGGTGCTAGGAGAGGTCAAGTGCCAGGAGAGGTCAGGTGCTAGGAGAGGTCAGGTGCCAGGAGAGATCAGGTGCTAGGAGAGGTCAGGTGCTAGAAGAGGTCAGGTCCAAGGAGAGATCAAGTGCCAGAAGAAATCAGGTGCCTGGAGAGGTCAGGTGCCAGAAGAGGTCAAGTGCCTGAAGAGGTCAGGTGCCTGGATAGGTCAGGTACCTGGAGAGGTCGCGTACCTGGAGAGGTCAAGTGCCTGGAGAGGTCAGGTACCTGGATAGGTCAGGTACCTGGAGAGGTCAGCTACCTGAAGAGGTGAAGTACCAAGAAGAACAAGAAAATTCATAAAGTCTCCAGTACAAACAACTCAGAGTTTACTTCCAACACTAAAACAAAAAGAAAACCTCCGAGGAGATACTACTTTGTCAGAAATTAGACAAATACAATCTTTTTTAATTTCACTCTGGAAATAAAACAGTCGAAAATTAATTAGTTTGTCGGAAATAACAGATATTTATGATTGAAAAATCCAATAGCAGTTTCCAGGTTATTGGAACGACCGTCATTTGGAAACGTCCCAGATATTGGATGGAACCTTAGAAGGAAATATTAGAAGACAAAGGTATACTAGACTGTCATACATTTGAAAAAGATACGAAATGCAGTCACCTTATTTTTTTTTTTCTGGGGAGGAATGTTTTTGTCATGAATATTTTGTCACACCAGATTTTTAATTGTTATCACAGAGTTTAAGACGACTTAGTGTCGATGGAGACATGTGTCAACTTCTTGAAGTACAGTACTTGGATGAAGTACTTGGTTCGATTCTCCTTCGGCCAGAGATCAGTGTTTGTGTATATTTCGCCTGCTCTTGCTAATTCCGGCATTGTTAAAATCTCTAGTAAGGCTGATGCATGCAGGGATTGAGAGAAAAGCGAAACCTTCCCCCTAAAAGCGTCCCTTTGGGATTAACGTCTAGCAAAGGGGCCCAAGGTATTGGCCAGTGGGTAAATGGAAAGCACCGTACCTTGTTCCAAGGTTCATTTCGAGTCTCCTTCCCCAGAGATCGTGTTTTGTTATTTCCCCTGTTTTGGGAAAATTTCCCTTCATATT
Source organism: Cherax quadricarinatus (assembly GCF_026875155.1). NCBI lineage: Eukaryota > Metazoa > Arthropoda > Malacostraca > Decapoda > Parastacidae > Cherax > Cherax quadricarinatus. Next base: position 1,516 of record NW_026470084.1, on the reverse strand, counting down.
AATAAAAATTATAATATATATATATAATATATATTTTTAGCAATAAATCACAGTAAACGGGTTTTAGAATATGCAAAAAAACCCACCTGAAAGAAAGGAAATTCCAAGCGTTTTCTGAATACCACATTATAAAGGGAACGGGGAAAATAAAAGCATCCAAGGAAGCTACAAAAGGGGGTTGGGCCAGCACCTCACTATCAACCCCCAAAAAGGTTTTAAACACCTGACGCGCGCCGACCCAAATTGGGATGGTCCTTTGAAAAACTCACCCACAAACATTCTACCCAGAAATTTAAAATTTTTTTCCCAGGGGGTTTTATTTTTAATTTTCCCAAATTCTTTTAATTTAAATGGATCTAATTTTAAAAACCCAAAGGAAAAATCATATTTTTTGTCAAAACTGCTTTTTATGAAAAAAAATTAAAATTATTCCGTCGACATGGACTTCCCTTGAACTATTTTCTAAACTTTTTGAAAATAAATTTGGAGGGTTAAAATCTCTTACAGAAAAATAGAGCTTTGGGAATTTGCCAGTTTTAAAAGCTATTTTATGTTGTTTTTAAACTTAGTTCAGATTTTTACCGTTTGACCCTAATAAACTTTATCGCAAATTTTTCAAGGAAAACTTTTTAGACACATCCATAACATTTTGGGGGGAATTCTTTATCAAAAGTTTTTTTACTGTACAAGATTTTTTAATACAACTTTAATATTTAAAAATCTAAAAAAAGGCATACAAAAACCAATTTTTTAGGAAGGAGAACCCAAAATATTTTTTTTTGAATAAGCTGGTTGTCCCTTTTGGGTTGTAAAAATTTTTTCCAGCAACTTAAAAAAAATTTATCATTTACATTTCTTGGGGATTTTAAAACATTACCTATTTCATAAAAATTTTTGGTATTTCCTCATCTATGAACTCAGGACTAAAATTTGTAAAGCTCCAAAAACATATGAAAACAAGTTTGACTCATCTTTTTCGAGGAATAAAGTGGGGCATAGGAAAATTATTTGTAGGTTTTCTGTAAAATTTTAAATTTGAATTCATTTTTACCCTTAAAAATTAAAAATCTAGAAAAGGAAAAAATTTATTTCTTCAAACTCAACGGGGGAAAATTTTTAGAAAAGGGCAAGCTATTAATTTTCCAGGAAAAAGGTAATATCACATTTTTGGGATAAAACACAAAATACATCAAATATCCGAACCATTTAGCTTATTGGGAGGGTTGTGTTTTAATAACCTTGTTTCAAAAATACCATGTAAGGTTATAAGAACGGGGAAAGGGATTTTGTCGTGGGAAAGCCTTCCACTGAACAAAAAAAAATAATGGAAAAACAAGAAAAAAAGATTTTTGAGAATTTACTTAAAAATTAAAAAAATAAAAAAAAATGGCCCTTTATTCTTTTAGTGGGTTGGGGTAGGGATGGCCCTGGGTATTCCTCTGATGTTTTTTATTAGGGTTTTCCTGGGCAAGGTAATCCGATGTTTTGGAATTCCTACCACTTGGGGTGGAGCAAA
>NW_026470083.1:0-12993 GCF_026875155.1 Cherax quadricarinatus | reverse complement strand
TGGAGATTGAGCAATTAGCACACGAACTAAGCCAGGAAGCTTGAAAAACGGCTGCAACAGGCTACAGGGTGGAGGTTGTGAGGGGAGCGAGTAGCTGGAGATGGGTGAGACGGTTCACCTTTTGACCCGCCAGCTACTCACAAACAGTCTTCTAACGTCTTGAAATACCCTTAAAAAGCTTAAATCCACGCTCCCACACCGTTGCCACCATTTATCATGTGGGGTTCGAACACGTGGATAGGGTAAAGAAATACTCACGTAGGCTGGAAGTACGTATATTACGGATAGTGTGGGAAGCGCCAAACAGCCGTGACCTGCCTCCTTGCTCTCACTCGTAAGACTGACTAACCCCAGTACCCATATGTGAGGGGGTGTTTGAAATACTGCTGTGGTCAGCAGCAAGAACAGACAGTGATTCACGCAGAGACGGTTGGTAGCGAGTCATCTACTGGTACACTGGTTACTAGGAACTGGTACTACTACTGAGAAAATTATTATTATTATTATTTATTATAAAAAGCACTAAACCCACAAGGGTCGTGAATTGCTATATATAGAATAAAGGCATACGAAAAGATTATTTTTCTACAGTTACCCCCCAGTGTTTGACTAGAGAAAACGTAATTCTTCTGACACGACCTACACAGCTGCTTTATAAACAAATCTCATATTTATTTATTTATTTATTTATTTATTTATTTATTATTTATTAATTTGAACATGATACAGAGAAGTACGAAAGAATACAGTTAAATGCAGCATGCCGAAGCCACTTGAATGCATAGCATTATGGGCAGGCTTAAAATTAACTTAAGATTAACTAAGCAATGAAGTATTCAGTGGTAAAACATTATTGTAAACAGATAACAAGCACAAATGAGTATTACAAAAACAGGTAGTATGGTTGCATCATATTCGTATGGTTGTATGGTTGACCATATTTACATCAATTTTTATTCTGAGTGTATGTATCATGTTTATATGCTATGTAATGGGTTTCATATACAATTTTGAGGAAAATATCATAGATGGATTAATGAAAATGCCTATATTGATGTAAAATAAGACATTTAGTGTGCCCATCATGAGTAGAGAGAGACTTAGCGATTTTAATGTGTACCTGCACACCAGCACAGTGTGTAAGTATATTTAGGTACAGGTACACATAAGTATAATTATCAGAGTACATATAAAATATGCAGTAACTTTAAAACACTTGAAATTTTGGAAAGTTTCCTGACATAATAGATGTGGTCACAGAAAATGTAAACAAACCGGGTGGGGGGCGCCATATTTGAAAGACCGCTTGCCGTATAGCAAATTTTGGTTTAATTTGACATTGCCGTATTAGCGGACCGCCATAAAGCGGGTCCTTACTGTATATATACAGTGGACCCCCGCATAGCGACTTTAATCCGTGCAAGAGGGCTGATTGTTATGCGAAATGATCGGTATGCGAATGAATTTTCCCCATAAGAAATAATGGAAATCAAATTAATCCGTGCAAGACACCCAAAAGTATGAAAAAAAAAATTTTACCACATGAAATATACATTTTCCTACACACAAAGAGAAGGATGCATGCACAATAGTAGAGTAGTACATGCACAATATATATTGTGCATGTACTACTCTACTAAATGAAGAATAAAAACACTTACCTTTATTGAAGATGCAGCAATGGACTGATGAGACACTGTGTCCTGGGAGTGCCTTTTCCTCCTGAGTACTGTAGGTCCCGTTTGGCATTTCTTCCAGAACAGGTCTTATCACACTGTGTATGCCACTACGATTCTTAAATCTCTCAAACCAACCTTTGCTGGCTTTTAATTCACCAATATGAGCACTAGTTCCAGGCATTTTTCCCTGTTCACCTGGGTGTTAGTCGACTGGTGTGGGTTGCATCCTGGGAGACAAGATTAAGGACCCCAATGGAAATAAGTTAGACAGTCTTCGATGACACTGACTTTTTTGGGTTATCCTGGGTGGCAAATCCTCTGGGGTTAATTGTTTCTTGGTATTCTCAATAAGCCACACCAACAACGGTGCTACAGCAGCAGCAGCAGCAGCAGCAGCAGCAGCAGCAGCAGCTGACAGTGCTACAGCAGCAGCAGACGATGCTACAGCAGCAGCAGACGATGCTACAGCAGCAGCAGATGGTACTACAGCAGCAGCTGACGGTGGTACAACAGCAGCAGCAGCTGACAAGTGCTACAGCAGCAGCAGACGATGCTACAGCAGCAGCAGACGATGCTACAGCAGCAGCAGATGGTACTACAGCAGCAGCAGCAGCTGACGGTGGTACAACAGCAGCAGCAGCTGTACCACCAATAGTAGCGATGGTTGATTGGGGTTTATTATACAACCTGGCCAGCTCGGAGACACGCACTCCACTTTCATTCTTATCAATGATCTTTTTCTTCATCTCTATAGTAATTCTCACCCTTATTGCTGTAGGGTTGGCACTAGAAGCTTTCTTGGGGCCCATGGTCACTTATTTTCCAGAAAAAATCACCAAAAACACTGTAATAATACGAAATGTTCCGATTGTATGCTTGGATGTTACCGCGGAGGCTGGCTGGTAAACAATGCCACCGGCGGCACATGTGAGGCTGGCTAAGGGCGCACATTGGACGCGTCTCGGACAAAGTGCGGTGAGCGGGTTTTTGGGTGGTATGCGAGGCAAAATTTTTGCGATAAAAGCGAGCGGTATGCAGATTGAACGGTATGCGATGCATACGGTATGCGATGCATACGGTATGCGGGGTCCACTGTATATATATACAGTGGACCCCCGGTTCGCGATATTAATCTGTTCCTGAGAGCTCATCGTAAACCAAAATTATGGGAAAGCGAATCAATTTTCCCCATAAGAAATAATGGAAATCAAATTAATCCATGGAAGACACCCAAAAGTATGAAAAAGAAAAAATTTTACCACATGAAATATTAAGTTTAATGCAATAGAATAATTACAATAACAACAATAACAATAGAATAATAACAATAGAATAATTGACACTTACCTTTAATGAAGATCTGGTGATGATTGATGGGATGGGAGGAGGGGAGTGTGTTGAACCTATTGTTTAGAAGGGGAATCCCCCCTCCATTAGGACTTGAGGTAGCTTTTCCTCCTGAGTAATGTAGGTCCTGCTTGGCAATTTCTTCCAAAACAGGCCTGTTTTGTCACAAATACTTGTTCAGGTTTCAATCTTTCAGCCTCTATGTACTCCTTGAATTCATGCACATATTTTTCAGCCGCTTTGTGGTCTGAACTGGCAGCCTCACCATGCCTAATCACACTTGTATGCCACTACGATTCTTGAATCTTTCAAACCAACCTTTGCTGGCCTTAAATTCACTCACATCACCACTAGTTGCAGGCAATTTCTTTACCAAGTCGTCATGCAACTGCCTACCCTTCTCACAAATGATCGCTTGAGAGATGCTTTCTCCTCCTATCTGTTTTTCATTTATCCACACCAATAACAGTCTCTCAACATTTTCTAACACTTGTGGTCACTGTTTCGTAATCACAGTTGCATCTTTTGCAAGAACAGCTTCCTTGATTGCCGTTTTCCTGCTCACTATAGTAGAGATGGTTGATTGGGGTTTACTATACAACCTGAGCAGCTCCGATACACGCACTCCACTTTCATACTTTGCAATTATCTCTTTCTTCATTTCATTAGTCATTAGCACCCTTGGTCTTGAAGGGTTGGCACTAGAAGCTTTCTTGGGGCCCATGGTGACTTATTTTGCAGAAACAAGCATCAAAAACAGTGATAATATGGATAATATAGAATATACCGAATGTATCCTTAAATGCGCGCGCACTGGCTGGCTTGTAAACACTGGACACGTCTCGTACGAATTGTATCGCATACCGGGTTTCGCCTCGGTAAGCGAGGCAAATTTTTTTTCGATCAAATGCTTCGACTACCAGATTTATCGGATACTGATAGCATCAGGAACCGGGGGTCCACTGTATATATATATACGTATATATATATATATATATATACAGTGGACCCCCGCATAGCGAACGCCTTGCATAGCGAACAATCCGCATAGCGAACGCTTTGTTCGCTAAAATTTTGCCCGCATAGTGGACAAAAACCCGCTCAGCGAACTTCGTCCGAGACGCGTCCAATCTGCGCCCTCAGCCAGCCTCACATGTGCCGCCCGTCCCATTGTTTACCAGCCAGCCTCCGCGGTAACATTCAAGCATACACTCGGAATATTTCGTATTATTACAGTGTTTTCGGTGCTGTTTGTGGAAAATAAGTGACCATGGGCCCCAAGAAAGCTTCTAGTGCCAACCCTACACCTCAAAGGGTAAGAATACCAATTGAAATGAAGAAAGAGATCATTGATAAGTATGAAAGTGGAGTACGTATCACCGACCTGGTCAGGTTGTACAAGAAACCAAAATCAACCATCGCTTCTATTGTGGGCAAGAAAACGGCAATCAAGGAAGCTGTTGTTGCCAAAGGTTTAACTGTGTTTTCGAAACAAAGATCGCAAGTGATGGAAGATGTTGAGAGACTCTTATTGGTGTGGATAAATGAAAAACAGCAGGAGATAGCGTCTCTCAAGCGATCATATGTGAAAAGGCTAGGAAGTTGCATGACGATTTAATTAAAAAAATGCCTGCAACTAGTGATGATGTGAGTGAATTTAAGGCCAGCAAAGGTTGGTTTGAGAGATTTAAGAAGCGTAGTGGCATCCATAGTGTGATACGGCATGGTGAGGCTGCCAGTTCGGCCCACAAAGCGGCCTAAAAAATTTTGTGCAGGAATTAAAAGGGAGTACATAAAAACTAAAGGGGACGGAACCTGAACAAGTGTTTAATTGTGATAAAAACGGGCCCGGGTTCGGGAAAGAAAATGCCAAGCGGACCTACATTACTCAGGGGAAAAAAGGCACCCCCAGGACATAACCCTATAAAAGGACGGCTTCTTTGTTGATGTGTCCCAAAATTCTAGGGGGTGATTGAAAATTTTTAAGCCTTTATTGTGTATCACCCCTAAAAACCCCCAGGGGGTTCAGGAAAAAAGAATGTCCTCAAGGATAATTTGGGGTTGTGCTGTGGGGGAAAACATTTTAAGGGCATGGGTAACTGGGGGAATTTTTTCTATAACTGGTTACACCATGCTTTTTCCCCCCCAATGGGGAAAGATTCCCAAAACTGAAAAGAAATTAGACCTTAAAGTCCCTCCTGGTGTTAGGCCCAATCCCCCTTTGGTTTCATCCTAAAAAGACGTGGCGAGGGGAACTTTATGGGGAATGGTTCATTAGGTGAAGTTTTTCCCTCCTAATACCCTCCTCTCCTGCGCCCGGGGCCCAAAAGGGTCTTTTCCAATGAAAAAACGTACAAAAAAGCTCTGTTTCAAAAGGCTTTGAAGTGACCCGGGACACCGATTGATTTTAAAAAGATTTTTGGGAAGGGAAATCATTTTAAATTTTTCCTCAATTGTGTATACCTTATGGTAAGGTTTTGGGAGGGAGTGAAAAGAGAACCTTGAATCTGTTTGGGGAAAAAAACTGTGGCCAGAATGTGTGGGAAAAAGGGTTTTTGGGGAAGGGGTTTTTGAGGTAACCCTGAGAGGGAGTAGTATACCAGTTGGGGAAAATCAATTGGGGAAATTTGGGAGGCCTTTGGGGTTTGGGGGGTTAGTGGGGAGGATGGGGGAAGGGTTGGTGGAGGGGGACAATGAAGAACAACCACTGATAAAGGCTAAATAGATCAACTTCAAGACAAGGGGCCCGGGACCGGGGGAAACTGGTTAAAAGGGGGGGGGGAAAAGAGAAAATTAAAGGGGAATTGCCTACTTCAAAGTTTAAAGGGAAAAGTGTACAAAATGGGTTGAAGTGCAAATTTTTTTTTATGGAAAAACCCCTCACACAGCTATTGCAAGCCGTGCTGGTGGGCTGTTACCAAAGACCTGTTTTGGGAAACCCCTTTTTGGGAAAAAACATTTAAAGGAAAGAGAGGTTTCGGCCACTTAAAAGGACAGTATGTTGGGGCGGAAAAAAGTCCCGTGACTCTTGGGAAATGGGGCCCGTGGCATTTAAAAAAAGAAGGGAAGTTAAAAACCGAAAAGGACTTGTACCTCAAGTCCTAATGGAAGGGGGTTTCCCCTTTTAACACTAACCCCTCTCTTTTCCCCTCCTCCCATCCCCTCAATCTTTACAGATCTTCAATAAAAGTAAGTGTCATTTTAATTGTGCATGCCTTTTTCAGTTTGTGTGTACTAAAATTAACATTTTTTGTGGTAAAAAAAATTTTTTTTCATACTTTTGGGTGTCTTGCACGGATTAATTTTATTTCCATTATTTCTTATGGGGAAAATTAATTCGCATAGCGAACATTTCGCATAACGACCAGCCTCTTGCACGGATTTAAGTTCGCTATGCGGGGGTCCACTGTATATATATAATATATATATTTTATATATATATATATATATATATATATATATATTATATATTTTATATATATATATGTTGATGAAGATAGGGAAGCTGTGATTTCATGTATAGGGCAAGGAGGAATAACATCTTGTAGGAGTGAGGAAGAGCCACTTTTGAGTGTGGGGGAAGTTTTTGAGGCAGTAGGTAAAATGAAAGGGGGTAAGGCAGCTGGGATTGATGGGATAAGGATAGAAATGTAAAAGCAGGTGGGGATATAGTTTTGGAGTGGTTGGTGCTATTATTTAATAAATGTATGGAAGAGGGTAAGGTACCTAGGGATTGGCAGAGAGCATGCATAGTTCCTTTGTATAAAGGCAAAAGGGACAAAAGAGAGTGCAAAAATTATAGGGGGATAAGTCTGTTGAGTATACCTGGTAAAGTGTATGGTCGAGTTATTATTGAAAGAATTAAGAGTAAGACGGAGAATGGGATAGCAGATGAACAAGGAGGCTTTAGGAAAGGTAGGGTGTGTGTGGACCAGGTGTTTACAGTGAAACATATAAGTGAACAGTATTTGAAAAGGCTCAAGAGGTTTTTGTGGCATTTATGGATTTGGAAAAGGCGTATGACAGGGTGGATAGGGGGCAATGTGGCAGATGTTGCAGGTGTATGGTATAGGAGGTAGGTTTACTGAAAGCAGTGAAGAGTTTTTATGGGATAGTGAGGCTCAAGTTAGAGTATGTAGGAAAGAGGGAGATTATTTCCCAGTAAAAGTAGGCCTTAGACTAGGATGTGTGATGTCACGTGGTTGTTTAATGCTTTCAGGGTCTGTCCCATAGATCTACGGCTTTACATTCAGGGTCCAAACTGTAGATCTTCACCAAAATTCTAGCGGCGTCAAATTTAGTGCGAGAAGGCTGGTAGGCCTACATCTGTGAGAAGGGGTCTGGGTGGTCAGTGTGCACACCATAGAAAAAATCTTGATGCCCACATGGCATTGTGGGAACACCGCCAAAGTAGCTTTGTTCATAATGCCTGGTGGCAAGGAAGCTCTCACTCCCCACTCACTCTCCGGGCGAATTCTGACTCTCCTCTTCACAACTTACAGTTCTAAGACTGATGGAGTGGTGCTGAAGAGGAATTTCTATGGTTTTGAACCATATGGTACCTTTGTACCATATGGTACAATGGTACCATGTGGTACAATGGTGCCATGTCATGCAATGGTATCATATGGTACAATGTGCCATATGGTACATTGTACCATATGGTACATTGTACCATATGGTACATTATACCATATGGTACATTATAACATATGGTATATTGTACCATATAGTACAGGGACCCTAATGGAAATAAGTCTGCCCGACTTTTTTGGTTATCCTAGGTTCTCCAAACATATGCTGCTAAGTATGATATTCTATGTAACTTTATTTGTGTATACCTAAATAAACTTACTTATGATGCCACATGCGCTTGAGTAAGTTTATTCAGGTGTACACTAATACAGTTACATAGATTATCGTACATAGCAGCATATGTATAAAATCCTTGGATAACCCAAAAAAGTCGGGGGTGATTTATTTCCATAGGGATCCCTGTAACTGTGCCATATGGTGTCCTGTACCACATGGTACTCTGCACCATATGGTACCCTGCACCATATGGTACTCTGCACCATATGGTACCTGTACCATATGATATGTACCATATGGTCAATAGGTGTTGGTGGCAGGAGAGACCAGTCAAGACTGAGTGAGTGGAGACGCAAGCTAGCTACTGACTCAGCAGTTTCCAAGACAAAGCGCTCTGTCATCCACCTCAAGTAAGGTGTCGAGTTCCTGTACATTTGTAAAATATATAATAGAACATTACTAATATACAACATTTTTGCATATTTTTGTTGTAAACAATTATTGTAAACAAAATAATGATGAAAATACAGTGGACCCCCGCTTAACGATCACCTCCAAATGCGACCAATTATGTAAGTGTATTTATGTAAGTGCATTTGTACGTGTATGTTTGGGGGTCTGAAATGGACTAATCTACTTCACAATATTCCTTATGGGAAAAAATTCGGTCAGTACTGGCACCTGAACATACTACTGGAATGAAAAAAGTTCGTTAACCGGGGGTCCACTGTACTAGTGTTTATTGTGTTGAATACAACAGTACCATATAGCACCATATGGTACAATGAACCATATATCACTGTACTGTATGGTACATTGTTCCATAGGGTACCGTTGCACCATATGGTACCATTGCACCCTATGGTACCATATGGTACCATAGGGTACCATTGTACCATAGGGTACCATTGCACCATATGGTACCATTGTATCATATACCATTGTAACATGGTGCCATTGTACCATATGGGGGCCATTGTACCATTGGTACCATTGTAACATGGTGCCATTGTACCATATTCTACCATATGGTGCCATTGTATCATATGGTACCATTGTATCATATGGTACCATTGTAACATGGTGCCATTGTACCATATTTGGTACCATTGTACCATATGGTACCATTGTAACATGTGGTACCATTGCACCCTATGGCACCTTTGTACCATATGGTACTATATGGTACTGTTGTATTCAACACAATACCACACTAAAATTTTTCATCATTTCGTTTACAATAAACTTGTAAACAAGTTTTGTAAGCAATATAATGATAAACAAATTAGTGCAGTTATTGTGTTGAATACAATGAGTGTACATTTATACAATATGCATTACATTGGTCTCACAGGTCACAAGTGTTACTAGAAAAAGAAAAAATTAGAAAAGAAAAGAAAAAAAGTATAAAAAACGTAAAATAAAAAAATGTGATTTTGCGGAAGTCACTGATGTTGCCGCCACCGGGTCATTTTGGGTCAACTTCTCACCACTGTATCTCGGTAAGTACTGATCAGAAAATTTTTTTTTGTTGTTTTATTACCTTCACAAAAATATTATCTTTAATTCTGTAAGAAAAAATAATTTTTTTTTTGTTTTCAAAATTTCTTGGACACTGGGGCACCACTTCAGATTTTGGCCTTGGACCATGAAAGGGTTAATATATTTATAGATGGGGTTGTAAGAGATGTAAATGCGAGGGTCTTGGCAAGAGGCGTGGAGTTAAAAGATAAAGAATCACATAAAGTGGGAGTTGTCACAGTTGCTCTTTGCTGATGACACTGTGCTCTTGGGAGATTCTGAAGAGAAGTTGCAGAGGTTGGTGGATGAATTTGGTAGGATATGTAAAAGAAGAAAATTAAAGTGAATACAGGAAAGAGTATGGTTATGAGGATAACAAAAAGATTAGGTGATGAAAAGACTGGATATCAGATTGGAGGGAGAGAGTATGGAGGAGGTGAATGTATTCAGATGTTTGGGCAGTGGACATGTCAGCGGATGGGTCTATGAAAGATGAGGTGAATCATAGAATTGATGAGGGGAAAAGGGTGAGCGGTGCCTCCAAGGACAAAGAACTTTGTCCTTGGAGACAAGAGGGGAATGTATGAGAGTATAGTTTTACCAACACTCTTACATGGGTGTGAAGCATGGGTGATGAATTTTTGCAGCGAGGAGAAGGCTGGAGGCAGTGGAGATGTCATGTCTGAGGACAATGTGTGGTGTGAATATAATGCAGAGAATTCGTAGTTTGGAAGTTAGGAGGTGCAGGATTGCCAAAACTGTAGTCCAGAGGGCTGAGGAAGGGTTGTTGAGGTGGTTCAGACATGTAGAGAGAATGGAGCGAAACAGAATGACTTCAAGAGTGTATCAGTCTGTAGTGGAAGGAAGGTGGGGTAGGGGTTGACCTAGGAAATGTTGGAGGGAGGGGGTAAAGGAGGTTATGTGTGCGAGGGGCTTGGACTTCCACTGGGCATGCGTGAGCGTATTTGATAGGAGTGAATGGAGACAAATGGTTTTTAATACTTGACGTGCTGTTGGAGTGTGAGCAAAGTAACATTTATGAAGGGATTTAGGGAAACCGGCAGGCCGGACTTGAGTCCTGGAGATGGGAAGTACAGTGCCTGCACTCTGAAGGAGGGGCGTTAATGTTGCAGTTTAAAAACTGTAGTGTAAAGCACCTTTCTGGCAAGACAGTGATGGAGTGAATGATAAGAACATAAGAACATAAGAATGTAGGAACACTGCAGAAGGCCTACTGGCCCATACGAGGCAGGTCCTTATCAAAACGACATCTACCTAAAGCTACTCAAGAAATAACTCCCGTACCCCTTAACACCAATCAAACCCAGCCCCTCCCACTCATATATTTGTCAGTCTCTTCTTAAAGCTACCCAAGGTCCTAGCCTCTATCACCCCACTGGGAAGACTGTTCACGCATCTACAACTCTGTTAGAAAACCAGTACTTACCTATGTCCTTTCTAAATCTAAATTTATCCAACTTAAATCCATTATTCCTGGTTCTTACCTGCTTCGACACCCTCAGTACTTTATTAATGTCTCCCTTGTTTATGCCCGTCATCCACTTATACACTTCAATGATATCTCCCCTTATTCTACGCCTCTCCAGAGAGTGGAGATTTAAGGCTTTAAGTCTATCTTCATACGGGAGGTTCCTTACACAGTAAATCATTTTAGTCATTCTTCTCTGTATGTTCTCTAATGAGTCTATGTCCATTCCATCCTGTAGTAAGGGGACCAAAACTGAGCAGCATAATCTAAATGAGCCTCACTAGAGATGTATAGAGCTGTAAATAACTTTTGGACTTCTTTTACTTATACTTCTTGAGGATAAATCCAAGTAATCTGTTGGCCTTGTTGCGCACACTAAGGCACTGCTGTCTTGGCTTTAGATTTCTGCTTACCATGACTCCCAAGTCTTTTTCACATTCTGTATGACCAAGCTCTAGTTCACCTAGATTATAGCTTCGAGGGTTATTTTCATTACCAAGGGCAAGTACCTTACACTTATCCACTTATAGTGAAAGTTTTTCTTTTTTGGGCCACCCTGCCTTTGTGGGAATCGGCCAGTGTGCTAATAAAAAAAATAATAGATATAGATAGATATAGATAGTTATAAATAGATATAGATATAGATAGATCACCTGATCACTTACTGCGCCAAAGTACAGTGGACTCCCGCATACCGTACGCATCGCATACCGTACAATCTGCATACCGCTCGCTTTTTTCGCAAAAATTTTGCCTTGCATACCGCCCAAAAACCCGCTCACCGCTCTTCGTCCGAGACGCGTCCAATGTGCGCCCTTAGCCAGCCTCACATGTGCCGCCGGTGGCATTGTTTACCAGCCAGCCTCCGCGGTAACATCCAAGCATACAATCGGAACATTTCGTATTATTACAGTGTTTTCGGTGATTTATCTGGAAAATAAGTGACCATGGGCCCAAGAAAGCTTCTAGTGCCAACCTTACAGGAATAAGGGTGAGAATTACTATAGAGATGAAGAAAGAGATCATTGATAAGTATGAAAGTGGAGTGCGTGTCGCCGACCTGGCCAGGTTGTACAAGAAACCCAAATCAACCATTGCTACTATTGTGGGCAACAGAAAGGCAATCAAGGAAGCTGTTCTTGCCAAAGGTTTAACTGTGTTTTCGAAACAGAGATCGCAAGTGATGGAAGATGTTGAGAGAGACTTATTGGTGTGGATAAATGAAAAACAGGTAGCAGGAGATAGCGTCTCTCAAGCGATCATAAGCGAAAAGGCTAGGAAGTTGCATGAGGATTTAATTAAAAAAAAAGCCTGCAAAATAGTGATGATGTGAGTGAATTTAAGGCCAGCAAAGGTTGGTTTGAGAGATTTAAGAAGCGTTTGTGGCATACATAGTGTGATAAGGCATGGTGAGGCTGCCAGTTCGGACCACAAAGCAGCTGAAAAATATGTGCAGGAATTCAAGGAGTACATAGACAGTGAAGGACTGAAACCTGAAAAAAGTGTTTAATTGTGATGAAACAGGCCTGTTTTGGAAGAAAATGCCAAGCAGGACCTACATTACTGAGGAGGAAAAGGCACTCCCAGGACATAAGCCTATGAAAGACAGGCTTACTTTGTTGATGTGTTCCAATGCTAGTGGTGATTGCAAAGTTAAGCCTTTATTAGTGTATCACTCTGAAACTCCCAGACCGTTCAGGCAAAGAATGTCCTCAAGGAGAATTTGTGTGTGATGTGGAGGGCAAACAGTAAGGCATGGGTCACTAGGGACTTTTTCTATGACTGGTTACACCATGCATTTGCCCCCAATGTGAAAGATTACCTAACTGAAAAGAAATTAGAACTTAAGTGCCTCCTGGTGTTAGACAATGCCCCTGGTCATCCTACAGACGTGGCAGAGCGACTTTATGGGGACATGAAATTCATTAAGGTGAAGTTTTTGCCTCCTAATACCACTCCTCTCCTGCAGCCCATGGACCAGAGGTTATTGCAAACTTCAAAAAAACTGTACACAAAAGCTCTGTTTGAAAGGTGCTTTGTAGTGACCTCAGAAACTCAACTGACTCTAAGGAGTTTTGGAGAGAGCACTTTAATATCCTAATTGGTAAAAACCCTTTTAGAAAGGGTTGGGAGGGGGTGACTAAG